>CM031238.1:830523291-830749140 GCA_018340775.1 Taxus wallichiana var. yunnanensis
CACCATGTCAATCATGCTCCCCACCCCATCTAATAATTCAAGCCGTGGTCCCTACGTGATCACATCATGTCCCTAACCCGGGTTACTCAACCCAACCCCGGTTACTTGTTAACCCCAAGCTAACCTCACATCCAAGCTATAAATATGGGTTTTTCCCCATATTTGAAGAAGAAATTAGAAAATTTGGGTGAATGCTGAGGAATTTTAGATATTTATCATAATATCATTATTATTTTGTCTTTGTGATAACATGTGGAATTTCTACAGTACTCTGCTCGTGATTTGGTTCATGTGGTGAGATTCATGTTGCACACATCTAATCAATAACGCCATCTACATACCGACATCTTTCAGGTTCTTTTGTTTATCAATTTTCATGTTATCTGTTTGGACTCTATTTTATTATTATTCTTATGGCATGGGGGTTGACAGCCACCGAGGGAGTTAACGCTTCCTGGATATGCTTTGTCAGGCAGCCCCCGCATAAAATATTTAATCAATATTTCTCTAGTGTATGTGAGTTATAGGTTTTCCGGGGTTACACCGAGGAGTTTGACATCAACTTTGCGCTTGTATCATCCATCATCATCTCCAAGGTACTAAGCCCTTGTATACTTGACGTTGTTTAGTGTTTCTTGATTACTTGTACACTCATCTGGACAGGAAGCTGGAAACTCATATCAACATTTGGCACGCTGGTGGGACCAGATCCTAGATCTGGTCATTTTGTTTGTTATTTTACTCATCTTTTCTAACTTGCTTGTTTGCAATATCTTAGTATTTGTTGATTTCAGGTCAGTATGGTCACTTGAAATCACCAAGAGGTATGTGCTCTGCTTGTTTTCTGTTGAAATCTACTGCATGGGAAGCAAATATGGAAATTAACCTTATTGCTTGGTTGTGTTTTCAAGTTTGATTACGTAATTCATTATTCTCCTAGTGGTCATCACGTGATAGATTTTGTGAATATTTCATTTGTAAGCTCACTCGTTTACAAGATTTAATGTGATCTCGCCATGTGGTGTCCTTTGTACATCCAAAGTGCTTTTGTTGTCATGAAAGTAAGTTCGTTGTGTTGTTTAGAAAGGGCGTATACTTCGTATTAAACCTTCGAGTTATTGTTTATATATATATATATAGTTAAATTATAAACAATAAGAATAAAAATAAAAATTATGAAATACATTAAAATTTAATTAAAATAAAATAAAATTGAATCTTAGCTATCTTAATTTACCTATACCCTACCTCTCACCCCACCTCTTCTCTCCACTAACGTGGCCAACTCGACCACTTCCCCACTGTTCCCTTCTTCCCCCTAACCAACCTACCCTTCTCCTCACCGAGCCCACTCATTCCCTGCATCCTCACCACCGAATTCAATGCTCCATCTCCCATCCACTCCACTTCCCACGTTCAACTAGTCACCCCATATCCCTTCCACCTTACTCTCGCTACTCCCCCTCCGTGTTGTTCTCCATCTTCCTTCCACCTATCTCTTTCTTCCCACGAGCTCCACTCTCCTCTTCCCACCCCATCTCCCATCCACCCGTCTCCCATGCAAATCCTCACCTCTCCCTTCCTCTCGACTCTGTCCCCACTCATCCCGCATACGGATCGACTCTATCCTCAACCCCAACCGACTCCCATCACCTCGCTCAACTCACTATTTATCCCTATCGCAGTCCACCCCACCTACCCTCCTCTCCACCGAGCCATTCTCTTCCTCTCCTCACCGAGCCCTCTCCTTTCCTCCCTCTTCATGACTCACTTCACTACCCCGCACACAACTCACCTCCTCTTCACGTTCCCATCCCCACCATCTCCTCACTACCCACCTATCCACCACGTCTCTCCACACCACTTGACCATCTCCCCGAAAAATTCTCCCACCATCCACGTTGCTCCACCTTGTCCTCCACATAGGTGAGATTCTCTATAAAATCTGTCTCGTGAGTGCTCATCTTATTCAAAAGAGCTCCAACTGGTGAGTGCTCATCTTATTCATACAATCTTTTCTTCAAAGACTTCTCACCTCACAAGTTGATCAAAACCACTCACTCAAAACGATGATGACGGTGTAGTAGTTTTTTCAAGAATACAACGTATGTTTTATATCATTGTAACTTCCACAACAAAAGTGGGTGGAGTCGAGATCATTTTTTTATCTGGGAGGAGTAAAATAAATATCATTCCACTACATCGTTTTCCATTTGAGAAGCACACGAATATTTCTGAGAGTTGGAGTAGCCTTTATGATCTTTCAACTACCACTTGTATCTCTCGTACTCCACGCAGACCCTCCAACGCAACTCCGATCCACACAACTCCCCTCTACTCAAGCTCCCGTCCCAACTTTCTCCCACGCACCCTCCAATGTAGCTCCACACACACACACCTCCCTCAAACCGGAGAGCTCCCATCTAACATCCTGTACTCACAATTATCTAACTGCCTCACCTCTCCCTTCCTCTCGACTCTGTCCCACTCATCCCACATACGGCTCAACCCTATCCTCAACCCCCAACCGACATACACCGACCCACTCTCTCCATGCACACTTTCCCGACCAAGAGGACCCCTCCATGTGAACTCCACATGGCTCGACCACACACGCACTATATATTTGTTTAATAGTTTTTAATTTCAACTCACCGAGTGCATTTCCTTTTAGTTAATAATTTACTTCATAGATTAGTCTTATAGTTTTTATTTTATCATTCTATAGTTCATTTCATAGCTTATTATTTCGAATCTATTGACACATTGTATAGTTTATCAATCGTCTCTCATTTCTGTACGTGTTGAACATTTATTAATTTATCTCATACGTTTATTTCATAGATTAAAATTATAATTTATCGACTCGCTTTTTACCGCAATTACTCTAATTGACTAGGAACATTAAACTACAATTTTGTTAATTAATTAGATTAATTAATTATTTTATTTATTTACGACAACACCATTTGTAAAATTTATAAAGTCATTTTTTAAACTACCTTAACTAATAGCATTTATTATCTTCTTGCAGGATAATGTCTATAACCTCACAACAACAACATTACACTGTCAAAGACCAATGTTTAAATCAAACACACCGCACAAAACACTTTTACAAACCTTATCTCAGTAAACATAGATTTATGCCATTTTAGGTTACTCGGGTGTTTTTGGCCACTAAATGACGCTTTCAAAATACATCACTATCACATGCATTTAATAACCAGGAAAAGCAATTCTCTAGGTATTCCTCATTTTAATTTATTTTCTCTTTTTCTACATTAAAATTTCCCTTTTCTAAGTGACTATCTGCATTGAATATCATATTTCATTTTGGTCTACAACGAACCTTCTGCATCCTGCTTGCTTACATAGCCTAGGTAAAGGATTTAACTCTCTGCATTTCAATTATCACACACTACCTGAGACTGCACAAACATAATTAACACATCAAAAAATTCCTCTCACTGTTTAATCGATTAGAACTTAAACACCCAACAGCAACAATCTCGGACATCTCCCAATCCATAACTACCAAACCAACCTTAGATCGCTTTAGGCACCTTCTCTACCTCGCTTTTCTTTTCTTTTCACATCCTCTAAATTAAACATGATGATAAAAAATATGTTGCTTGATTTGTTTGTCAACAACATACATAAACAAATTTTTCTCTACTTCACCTATTGTCGCTCTCTCTCGAATTGAGACAAACAAACAATCTGCTCTATCCAATGATATTACTTCTTCTGATGATCTCACCCGACAAGATACTAAACTCAAAACCATGTCATCAGTTACTCAACCTTCAGTCTCCATGGTCTCACCTCATGAGAACCATGTCATACAAAATTGTCCCCACCTTGACACCAACCCTCATATCCCTTGTCAAGCCAGTCTTCCTAAACCAATTGCACCACCATCTCCTGCTCCTCTAGATACACTCAAATCTCCTCCTAACCCCATATATGACTTCTTACTTCAAAAATATCCTATATTATCTCAATCTTCCCGATCTCCAAAATTGGTGGATTGCATTCCACACACATCCCATTTTGACAATTCAATTAATAAGCCTACCCAATCGTCTCTCAAAATCTTAACACACATATCCCTGCTTATTGTCATGTCCCTATTGCTCAACACTAGCCTATACAACAATCCAAACCTGTGACACATGTTAGTCTTTGCCAAACAACTCCCCAAACACCTACATTTCCACAAATTAACCAACTATCTTATCAAACCATTCTCGCAAACGTCCTATCCACAAACTTATCAACCACCTTATCAGACGCTTCCCCAAATACCCACACACTCACAAACACATCATTCCCCTTATCAAACTACTTTTCAAACCACACAATCAATCCAATATCAACCTTACAATACCTCGAGTGATTCAATTAACACCTTAATGAATCGGTTGGCCAGTTTAGAAACCCTTACCTCCAAAAACACCTTATCCTATGAGCACATCTGTAATGAACCGATTCATCCTTTGGTTCCAATCAAACCTTATCCCCCTCATTGGAAACTTCATGTGTTTAATAAGTTCAACAAAAAATAAGATCCCCAACAACATCTCCTCGCATTTAAACAAACATGTTGTCTTATTGCGCATGATCATGATCTACTTCTTCACACTTTCCCCATGTCTTTGTCTGGTCCCGGGTTGGATTGGTATAACAGTATCCCGCGACATTCCATATTCTCTTTCACCCAAATTACATAGTTGTTCTTAGAACACTTTTTTATTAATATCGCATGCAAAACCACTATCGCTGATCTATATACCATTCGACAGTTTGAAAATGAGCCCATCACCGACTTTGTCGTATGATGACATGATGTTATAAACCAACTATCTTTCACTATCCCGCAAACCAAACTAATTGACTTATTCTCACATTCGTGTGCCAAACATATATCATATAATTTGCAAATCCAATCATTCCGAACCTTTGATGAAGCTTTCACAATGGCTCGCAAGCTCGAAACCCATGCCATTGAGCAGGTTCATCTTAAACTAAGTTCAATTAAATCAAAATTTGAATCCACTAAACCATTCACACATAATGACGAGTTCAAGGCTGCGGCCAACACTGTGGTCATAGAACCCTCATCCCCATCTACATCAAGCACAAGGTCTCAACAACGGTCTCCTCAATCAACAGCCAACTACACTCCCTTAGGAGAATCGTATAGTTTTGTATTTGATAAGTTGATGAGCGTAAACTCCATCCAACTTCTTCCCATACAACCTGTGAACAACTCACAAGCCAAGCCTATTTGGTATCATGAAGCCCACTTTTGTAAATATCATCGAGTCAAAGGTCATGACATTGAGAGATGTCATTCCTTCAAAGATCGTGTCCAACAACTCGTAAATCAAGGGGATATTCAAATTGATACCTCTAATGTGCAAACTAATCAACCACCAACAAATCACGTAACCCCTTTACATCTCAACTATCAAACGCTTGTATGGTTGACACTGTCAATCAAGATCCCATCTTATCACCAAGTCCACATGTTCCCACAATGGACATTATTCCCATCCCTTATTTAGAGCCTGTCACACCTACATCAACTTTCACTATTTGTCCTGAACCTACACCTTCTCCTATCCTTATCACATCCACATCAAATTTAACTATACCATCCACTTCTTCCACTTCAAACATACCTCAATCTACCACATTAGATTCATCCTCAGTACCTATTTTAGCCCCACTCATATCTGCACACATCCCTACAACTCTCACATTTATTCCTTCACCCACATCTTCATCAAACACACCTATTACTACACCTACATCACTTATCTCCACACTCATCCCAACTAAAATCTGTTCTACTACATGCACCCTTGTAACCCCACCTTTGACATCAATCCCTTTAGCAAACATATCATTCTTACCCCTCAAAACATTTATGAAATAACCAGTCCCTTCTACTTCTATATCTAAAAATATTCTTGCATTACCCATACCCATAAGGTCTACTCCATCGGTTATCACACCACCCACATTTCCACATATTCCAAATATTCCTACATCCCTATCTATCCCAGCTACCCCTATATCTAGCACACCAACAAATATACCTATTCCTACTCTGACATCTTTACCTATATCTTTGCCCATGGTCACATCACCCAGTCTACCCCAATACTCTTTACCCAATCCTTCTATCACACCAACCCAATCCTCTCGATCTGTAACTTTATCAAAGATACCCTTTGGATCATCTACTGAACCAACACATCCACCTAAATCAAATAAATATGATTTACCTTCTCCCTCTACAAAATTCTCTCTTTCTATGTCAAAACCAAAACAATCCACATCTCACATAAATATCATTAATCACATCATACAAACACCTATCTCTCCATTAACGTCCTCATCTTATTTTAGGACATTTTCTCCATTAATAACCACACCACCGCTATCAGATCCTCTAGTTGAAATTATAATCATTCCTACTAGAGGTAAATCTTCTCGGTTGAAGTCTAAGGCTTGGGAAAACATCCCCGACAGTCCCCTGCGCATCCTTAGAAACATTCAGGTTTTCCCTCTTCTCAACAATCCAATGCCACAACATCTATGTTAGGATCAATCTCTCCATCTACGACATCTTACAACAATCAATCCACATCCAAACAATACAATCCTCCAACCAAATTTGATTTGTCCTCTAAAACATGAAATTCACCCATCCAATCTACATCCACTTTTTCTCCCAACTCCAAGCTGAGATATCCTATCGAAACCCATAAGAGTTTCCTTGCCAATGACACTTCAATGAGGTCTTATGCAGATATCTTTTGACATTTAACTCGAATATCTACCATCAAACTTCCTTCCATTAAAGCCTTCAATCACTATGTTCTCAAGCCATCATGGTTCAATCCTAATAACAGATTACGCTTATCATCGTATTCCCGGACATGGCATTGAACATTGTAAGGCCTTTCGGTCAATTGTCCACAACCTTATTGAGAAAGATGATTTCCTCATTCAAGGGAAAGTTCCTTCTCCATCTATTTTGAATCCAATCCATATCCCATTTGTCGGATCTCCCATGATCCCTCCATCCACATCATCCCTTAATATCTATCCAGCCTATGCCATTCCTCCTAAGGAATGCCCTCCATTGTTCATCAATACCACTTATCTTACTAAGCACACTTGTGGTCTCTGATCGTTTACCCCGTCCAAATCTAAGACAATCTCATCTAAACTCTTTCGACATCCTTTAACTCCTTCACATTTAACTTATTGGGGGAACAAACTTCCCTCACCCTTGAGCATCTCATCCGTACAACTCCCTTGTTACTAGGAGACTTCGCTCCTTGACGTTGTTTTTTCTACCTCCTTCACATTCATCCAATCTAAAGTATTTCTATCCAAATCCCCATCTCCTTCTAAAGTCCACCATTGTGATCATATTTATGCCTCTTTTGGGGCATCATCTTTTTCATTGAAGTCCTCCTTTGAGGCCATCTTTGTCCTTCCATTGAGGGATCATTTTCTCAAAGTCCACAATTGTGGTTATATTTGTGTCTCTTTTGGGACACCGTTTATTTCATCAAGCCCTCCTTTAAGGCCATGATTGTCCTTCCATATTTATGTCTCTCTTAGGGCATCATTTTTTTCATCTAAATCCACCATTGTGGTCATATGTTCATTTCCTTCAGGACATAGTTTTGTTTCCTACTTGGCTATCATCTCATCTTATTACAACTTCATTGTCTTCCCTCTCGTGGTGGTAAACCAGAGACGGAACCTCTTAATGCATTACACTTGCGATCAGTCTACTATTAGCATATCTACCAATAAGAACTTAGTTACATCTTTAGATTATTCTTCCATCTTTAGCCCCTTCCATTTGTCATTGTAATGATCTGAATTATGTCGTTCGCCTTCACTACTTTGATGTGACCCCATAACCATTACATCTGTCACCTTCTCATTCTCCTATTGCAGCCATGCGAAGGGTCTAGGGTGTCTCTTGTACATTCCTTATCCCCTCTTAAGTGGTTTACTTGACTATTCCTAGCTCCCCCATGTGAAACTCGAATTCACTTATGTAAAAGGAAAAATCAAAGTTATAAAAAAACAAACTGATCCCTCGAAGGACAGATGTTCATACAAAAAAGAAACTAAAAGAAAAACATACAAATCAAAAATAAAATAAAAATCAAAAGAGATAGACCGATCCCTTGAAGGATGGTTGTCATTATTATTCTTGTCATCCATATTATGTATAAAGTAGACCATACCCTCAAAAGATGGCTACTCTTTTATTATGGCATCTGAAAGGTTTTCCGCATTGATCAACCTTCCTTTATCAACATTTTCCGAAAGCTTCCCGCATTGATCAGAAGACTTTCTACTATTGTTCTTTCCCTTTCCCAGAGTTGGGGCATAGACTTAAGGAACACCACCTTTGGAGATCCCTCTTCGAGTGTACAAGTCACATCTTTGATCCCTTTGTCATGTCAATATTAGGATTATGAGCATCTTTTCTCCATATTTCCCTCATGATCTTTTGGTATAACTAACTATCGTTGGTTGTGTATTAACACCAGCTTATCGAAAACAAGTGCAATGCCTTGAGTGGTAACCTTTCTTATTCATCTCCAATTCAATTCGAAACATAGTTTACCTGTACGCCCTTACTACAACTATGTTCCATTCATCTCATCCAAACCATATTTTATAAAAATCACATCAAATTTCACACTATGAATTTCATATCTATCCATCATCTCCATGAATGCGTTTGCAAATATACTTTTCGATTTGTGAATTCTACTTAATCATCGTTGCAGTTTGCGAATCCTACTTGAGGATATTTCTCAAGGAATGTTTGTTATCTTGCAGCTCCTTATCTCTCAACATGTTCAATAACATCTTTGATCCATTTCTCCTCGCTCTCCATTTCCACTCATCACCATTTGTCTCCACATCATCCTTCTCACCTTTCTGTCCCCTTACACCACATCAGATATCTTACTTGTCTTTCCTCTTGAGTTTCCCTTTCACTCTTCCACTTTAAGTTTAACAATCTTACTTAACCATCCATACAGCCATAGACTTAGTTAAGGTATATCTTCTTCCTTGGATCCTCCTACTGTAGAAGCTTCTCCACCATTTCCTCTTTCAATAGACACCAATCACCACCACAAACATATTTTCGCTCCTCCTTTTCCGCTTTAACACTCTTGCATTATAACTCCCACCACGTGGGCATCCCAATTAAGGATTGCCTTACACTCTCCATCTATGTTGCATATGTTCCTCCATCCACTCATGTCACACTCCTTTATTCCCTTGTTATCACTTTGATATCACCCCCTTTCATCTCTTGTTTCGTTTTGGTATACACTTTGCTCAGTCTTTTTGTTATCCTTCTTCTTCTTCAAACGTGGTGATCCTACTTAACCATCCCCGTCGCAGGGTAATCTTACTTAAGAGTTCCTCTTAAGAATGGTTTGCCATCTGACCCTTTCACCTCCCATCATATCTTCCTTATCCTCTGTCTCGTGCCTCTCATCCTACTTATCCACTCCAACCAACCCTTCCACACCTGTATCCAATATAATGTTGTCTTTCTCCTTCCGTATCGTCACTGCCGGTTTGGTGATCTTACTTAAATCCTCCTGTGGCATGGCGATCTTACTTAAGAGTCCCTCTTAAGCATGATTAGTCATCCTGCACTCGCCCACTACCCCACATTCTCTCCATCTACATTTTCTCGTCATTCCCCATCATCACATCCTCTCACCTCCTCTTCCATTCTCGCAAACACCACTTCATATTGGTCCCTTTTTCATCTCCATCATTCGTCACTGGGTAATCTTACTTAACCATTGCTTCTCTATTCATTTCGTGTATTGTTTCTTCATTTTCCTCTCATTCATTCTTATCCACTGCATCCTCTCCTCGCCTTCATCTTCCTACACATCATTATCCCTCCTTTATTTATTCTTTCCACTCCATCTTCTAGAGTTCTTCGACATATCTACCCCCATACTTACATGTCATTGTCATTGATTTTCCCCTAACATTCTTTCATCATCATCTTCTATTTCCATGCTAGTAATTATTGGTGGACTTCTCCTAAAAATCACTCATCCCCATTCTCGCACATTTGAATCATTTTCTTTGACTTCCTCCATTCTATCTTCATTCCTTCCTTCCTCTATGTCATCTCGATCATTATCGGGGGACTTCTCCTAATGTCCCTTCATTGGTGTTCCCCTCCCATTCTTCGTTTACTTTCTACCTCGTCTCATATTTTGTCCCATCCTTTCCTACTGATCATTATCGGTGGATTTCTCCTAACATCCATTCATTGGCATTGCCTCTCCTATCCCTTCCTTTCTTTTTCCTCGCTACTTCTCCATCTTCCATTCTTCCTTGCCAATTTCTTCACTGTCTTCATCATACACCCTCTCTCTATTTTATCATCATTAGCATATCCTCATCTCATGCATCTTTGCTTCTTTTCCAATCGATGTCATTCCTTCCCTCAAGCTTCTCTTTATGTTCCTTGTGTTTCTCACTCTTTATCAAATATCTTTGTTCTTGGTTCCCTTCCATCTACATAATTTTATTCATTGTCTTCTCCTCCTTTCTGATATTCATCTTATTTCACTTCCTCTACATCGTCCTTCTCCCCATTTTACCTCGCACTTCCTCCTTAATTCCCCGTCGAAAACTTGACTCTTCAACATTATCCCATCTCCTTTATCATCTCATCATCCACATGCATTTCCATGTGGTCGGTTTCATTTTCTTTGCCATGGATTTCCTCACTATGATTTGTTTCCTTCAATTTTCTTTGCTCTATCATCTCTTTCATTTTCTATTACATCTCTATTTTCCTCTGCTCCATCCTTCTTCACACCTTTCATTTTGAATAACTCTCTCTCTCTTTTCATAATTTCATTCTCTTATGTGTTCTTTTCTAGTCTTCTCTTTGTTCATCCTTCTTCATTTCCCCTTTCTCTATAATCCTTCTTTGTTATCTTCTTCCTCCCATTTCATTCCTTATTTTCTCCTCCTCCGTCTCCATCCCTCTATTCCATACCCCTGTCGCCTTCATATTCAATCTTCTTTTCGCTTTTCATAATCAACCAATCCTCCCCGTCTATTCCCTTTTCTCTTTCTCAACATCCCTCACATCTGGCATTCACGGTCAATGCCAATGTTTCTCCGTTTATGTACCACCAATCTATTTCATTACCGTTCTTGTTCTTCTCTTTGCAACATTGACCTCTTCTCTTTTTGAGAACCCTGTCACATCTTTTATCTTTGCCAGTCCTCTCACAGGGACATCATCATATCCATTTCTAAGAATCTCTTCCCATCTTGTTTTGACATTTTTGTCTTGGAAGATACCATAACAACCATCACCTATCTGATCTTGTTCTCTTCCATGAATATTTGCTCTAGCTTTTGTTTTGTTGCAAAAGTATCTCTATCATACTTTTCGAAGAAATGAGACTTCTTTGTATTCTTCATCTTCTAATTTTCTAACACTTATGCATATTTCCTATGAAACATGATTGTCATTATATTTATCACCCTTTTAGAAAATTTTATCTCACCTTTCTATCCTATCTACTCATCTTGTCCACATTTATGAATATTCCCTGGATATCTTATTTCAACATCCATCTATGTCTTATGTTGGGGCACCTTTTCATCCTTGTACTTGTCAACACATATAACTCACTTTGTGTCCTTCTCATGCCCTGTGCTTGAGGAATCATTATCTTCATCCTCGTCCCTTTTGTGGACGCATGATTTTTCATACGATTCCTCGCAGACAAAGGATTTCACACATCTTTCGCATTCAATTGCACATATTTTGATGTTTTCCTATGACCCATTGGTCATCTTGGTTTACATCCATACTGCAGTGGTCTTCACCCACTCACTGGTCTGTAGAATGTTGTTGTCTGTCTCTCGTTGAGACCGTAATTTTCCTCTACCAATGTGATATTGAAGTCACCGCCATACATTTTGTTTTTCATTGTTATTGCGATCCTTTTTTTCCTGAGGCATCTTACCTTTGGTCATGTCTTCATCCATCCTCAGACACATATCTCATCTAACCCTTTTTGTTTTTGTCTCATGGCTTTCTTTTTGCAAACCACTCAACAAAAGAGGGAAAATGTAGACACCTATTTTTGGTATAACCTCCCTCTGTCATCTCATATTCATGAAATTTCCATTATTGCTTGTCTTTTTCTTAAATTAAATGAAATCCCATATATTTGCTCACTTTTTTAATTAATTATTAAATGGGCTCCATATAAACCCATTTAATAATTCAACTTTTGACATTATCCCCCATCTCCCACAAATTATTCAATCCATGGGTATTAATACACCCATCTGACACCCCTTTCTAAATGGAATCTTTTATCTCACCCACCATGTCAATCATGCTCCCCACTCCATCTAATAATTCAAGCCGTGGTCCCCACGTGATCACATCATGTCCCTAACTCGAGTTACTCTACCCAACCCCGGTTACTTGTTAACCCCAATCTAACCTCACATCTAAGCTATAAATATGGGTTTTTCCCATATTTGAAGAAGAAAAAAAAGTTAGAAAATTTGGGTGAATGCTGAGGAATTTTAGCCATTTATCATAATATCATTATTATTCTGTCTTTTTGATAACATGTGGAATTTCCATGGTACTCTACTCATGATTTGGTTCATGTGGTGAGATTCATGTTGCATGCATATGATCAATAACACCATCTGCATACCGGCATCTTTCAGGTTCTTTTGTTTATCAATTTGCATGTTATCTATTTGGACTCTATTTTATTATTATTCTTATCGCATGGGGGTTGATAGCCACCGAGGGAGTTAACGCTTCCCGGATCTACTTTTTTCAGAAGCCCCACATAAAATCTCTAATCAATCTTTCTCTAGTGTATGTGAGCTACAAGTTTTTTGGGATTACACCGAGGAGTTCGACATCAAATTTGCGTCCGTATCATCCATCATCATCTCCAAGGTACTAAACCCTTGTATACTAGACGTTGTTTAGTGTTTCTTGATTACTTGTACACTCATCTAGACATGAAGCTGGAAACTCATATCAACACCCCGATACTCTACTGTCTTACATAACCAAATCAACAAAAGAGAGAGCATCATAACCATATAGAGCTTTGAAGGGTGACATACCAATGGACATATGGAATGTCGTATTATAACAAAACTCAGCCATATGTAACCATTTTACCCAAGCTGATTGCTGCCCTTCAATATAATTTTGTAAGTAGCCTTCTACCCATTTATTCACTATTTCCATTTGCCCATCGGTTTGGGGATGATAGCTAGTGCTAGGAGTAAGCTTGGTGCCTGTCAAACGAAAAGTTCTTGCCAAAACATGCTCAAAAACTTGTTGTCTTGATCAATTATGATGTTATTTGGTATCCCATGAAGATTTGACACCTCCATGAAAAATATAACATCCACTATAGGTGCATTATACTTGGCTAGAAGTGTATAAAGTGAGTATATTTAGTGATTCTTTCAACTACCACATACAATTTTTTTACCTTTAACCATGAGAAACCTTGTGATGAAGTCCGTGGAGATACTTTCCCATTTTGAGTGGGAATAGGAAGGGGCTACAAGATTCCAACTTGAAATTCATGTTCCGCCCTTTTTTGGCAAACTAAACATTCACAGATGTATCAAGAGCATCCTCTTTGATTCCTTTTCAAAAGAACTGCTCTCTAACTTGTTTGTATGTTTTGAAGTATCCCGGATGGCCAGCCAATGGGGCATCATGAACAACCCTCAATATCTTATTTTTCACCTTTGATTCGGAACCAAATAGACCCTATTCTTGTAGAGGATGAGCCCATCCATTATCTTATACCTCTCATTCACAATTTCTCCTTCAAAATAGCATTAGTAAGCTTATTCTTGGCATACTCAACTGTAATTAAGGCCTTCCAATCTATTGTTATCTTAGATAAGGAGCAAAAATGTGACTCTTTTGACAAGACGTCTTCTACCAAATAATTTATTTGAGGGGTTCCTATGATCATACCTTGTAGTACAACCTTATTACCTCCATTTATGAATCTTAGCTCCATACTTTGGTAGTTGAGAGTGAATTCTCCCAATGAGTGTAACCATTGGACCCCAAGCACAAGATTTGTATCAGCTATGCCAATTATATAAAAATCATCACATACCTCATGCCCTCCCAATGTGATAATGAGTTGTGGACTTCTCCTTGTGCATGGCATGGAATAGCCATCTGCTACGGTAACCCTGAAGCCTTTGAAGTCTTCCACCTTCAATTCCATCCTTTCAACCAAGTTCTCATCAATGAAATTATGAGTAGCTCCATTGAAAATCAATATTATGACTCTTTGTCCTTGTAGGTATCCTTTCACCCAAAAGGGATGGTATTTAGGAGCACCGAAAAGATGGAAATCTAGTGTTGTCCATGTCCTCTTTTGGATCTTGATGTTGTGTTGCCTCTTCAACTTCCACTTCCTCTTCCTCTTCAAAATTTTAAAATACCTCAATATAATGCACATGTTCCTTACCTAGGAAACGATGACTAGGAGACCATGGAAACTTGCAAGAGAAGCACAAGTTTTTCCTCAATTAATATCATAACCCCCTTCTTTTCTTGTTTTGGACAACTCATTTGGTATGATTGGTGCTCACTGAAAAGGCCTCTTTGGCTGGTCTAAAGATTTTTTTGGTTGTCCTGAAGATCCTTTTGGTTTTTCACCATTCCAAGATGCCCTTTACTACTCGTTGATTGTTGTTTTCCTTGAGCAACACCTTCTAGGTTCAAATATTTCTTTATTTCCTCTTGAGAAAAAGGATTGAATTCTCTTACCGGATCGTTGAGTGGTGCATCTAACCCTCGGTGAAAAAAATAATGAGAATCCTCTCTATAGCATCTCGAAATAAACATGGATTTTTTTATAAATTCAACGCCATAATATTCTACTTGTGTCATGTTGTCTCAATTGTGATAGTTATTGAAAGTACACCTATGGATCAATCCTATCAAATCTCTCAATGATCCTTATACAAAAATCATCATATAAGTGGGTGAGATTGTGCCCTTATGTTATCAATATGTGGTACCACCATTCACATGTAATTTCCTTAAGATGAAGGGTTGCGAACTTGATTGCTTCTTCTTCTATAATAGGCCTCAATGATGGATAAGTATCCAAATTTTTTATCCAAGAATGGGGTTTCCAATTGTTGGAACCACTAAATATAGAGAGTGTCACTTTTCCCAAAGCATGTTGAATATCCCTTTAAGGTGTTTGAGATCCGTGCTCGGGCCTTTACCCCCTTTCTTACTCATATGAACTCTACAAGTGAAATACCATCACAAATATCATTTGTAAGATCCCTATATTCCTCATAGTTTGTTGCAATAACGTGACCCACCGAATTTCATGTAATAACCTATGGAATGAATTATTCTCTTATGAGGAAGGTAGGATGAAAAGGCCTAGTAGCAGATGTGAATTTTGACCCTTGGGACTGCCTCATATTGTGAACCCCGATGAACCTTGCGCCTCACCATTGTGAAGTTTTGGCTCATGAAGTTTTTGCAAGGTTAGGGTTAGCAAATCCATTGTATTTGCCAACTTACTTGCCCTTTGATAATTCTATCAATTTGGGACTCTTCAAAGTAGTTGATATAATTTATTCTTCTCTTTCATTTGACAATATATGTATTCATTTTCACTGTCTTACATGAATACCTTTTAGGATGAGAAGATATTTTTCTAATACCACTTTAATTCCCTTTTCTCGGGATGAGTGAAGAAAACGAGAAATGGAACCCACCCAAATCACAATAAAATTAAATTTATAACATCAAGCTATAATAATATGAAATCTTATGAAAACAAAATGAAACTATAATACTTCACTTCCAATACCACTTTTACAACATCCAATGGATGTAGGGAATAATAATTATTATTTTAAAAGTATGAACTAAGAAATGAATTTTTAGAACCTTGGATGAAGTATAATAATTAATTGTGTGATAACAAGAAACTTACTTACAAAAATAGCCTAAAATAATGGCATAAAGTTTAATCCGTAAGTTAATCAACCTTATAAATTACAAACAATACAAATATAAAAAAGGAGTGTCGTGCCTAGATACCACCAAAACCCTCCACCATGCAATTCACCACCCTAGAAGAGGATTTTTCAATGAGCTAGAAATGGCGTGTTCCAAGTAAAATCTAAATGTAATCACCAAGTGTGACCTCCGTGTGAGATCATCAATGAAGGAATGAGGGTTTCATCCCCAAACCAAGTGTAAAGAGGGTTTTTGTCCTCAATCAAAAGAGAGAAAGCAGCTTTCATGCTCAAACTTCAAGAAAATGAATTCCAAAACAAGCATACCCTTTTTCATCCAAACGACCCTTTGACTAGCTATAGGTGGTGCTAAAATCCAAATAAAACCCTCTTAAAGAGGACCGACATTCTTGGAGACATAAGAGTTCCCTTTTCTTTTATTTTTCGAACGAATTTTCACCTTTTTTCCAAACCAACTTGAATTCTCTAAAATATGATTAAAAATTACTTTAAAATAATGCAAAGCTACAAAAGCAACTAAAAACCATGACACTAAATACTTCCCTTCCTTTTTCCATTCAAGCCCATGGGAAATGGAATGGGCCCAAATTCTTTGAAATGAAATATCTTGGAGAAGGGGACATTAAAATTGTACAAGGGTTTCGATCAACAAAGGGTTAGGTCACATAGTTAAGACACACCACATCCCACTACTACCAAAATGGGTGCATTCTATACTACATAATTATCCCTCTATCTTGGTGTCAATAGAAATGTGGGAATCCTTGGGAGGTTGGTAATCTATTCACACTTGCAAAAAAACCTAAAAGAAATACACGAGGCTTTATCTCACGTCAAGGGCATGTAGTGCAACAGTTGGATTGGTTCAACAACTAGGATTTTGACCGCCAAGGGTAGTACATACTCACCGACACACATGTTTTCTCCCTTTAGTTTGTAAATTCTCTAATGAAGGTACTACAGATTGTTATGGTTTCCGCTTTATTGCAATTGACTATAGGTCACCCCAAGTTGTGTGAACAAACACATCATACAATACACATCATTACTTGGACAAGCGAAGCACACATAAATTTTTAGGCCTATAATGTCAAGGGTCCAAGACCATAAATTTCCAAGTTAGGACCAGACATATCACATTTAGACCATACAATAATTGTATGATCCTACCCCTATTGGGTTTGTAGCTCCAAATTTTCACTAAATCATCTATAGTTCCAAATTAGCCTGCTCCACTATTCAAAGACATCCAAATCTTCCCTAATTTGTCTTCTACATCTAATTCTATCTATCCTATTATGTATTTGAGCAAGTACATATCATTTATTAGTTGTTATATGCATGAATACATATTATTCTTATTTGTGAATGATTAATGTTGGAAGTTAATTAGATCATAATATTCTACCTATTGTAAACCCTTGCATCCTTTGTATTGTTGTGTACTTTCCATAACACATTAGATTTAATTATTGTGTAAACACATTTATGATTTGATTCAATAAATGAGAGTTAAGATTTGTTCTATGTTTGAAATGAAATATCTAAGCCTTCTTCAATATTGTGTAGGTATATAACTTCGTAAAGTTGATCATACAATTTTGGTATCTCAAACCAAATATATTAAATCTTTATTATAAAAATTTAGTATACATTATTGTAATTCAAAACATACCTATGGAAATTGCAATAAAACTCAACTTACATAGAGTCACCACCAATCAATGAAATAATATATCATCGATTGGTAAGTATTTTGATTTATCCTACTACTAGTTTACCATATTTTTATTTTTCACTAATTTTTCATTCACACTTCATGTCTAAACTATAAGAACATTGGCAAGTTGTAAAACATGTTCCTATATATGTCAAAGGAACTCTTGACTTTGGAATTATATATCTGATTTTTTTAAATTATGAGCTAACATGATATATTAGTTCTAATTGGGTAGGATAAGTTGATTCAAGAAGGTCAAGATATACTAATTCGATTGACACCATCACTTGAATCAAGAAGGTATGAAAAAATGTATGCTTTCACTCTTGGTTCGGAGTCTTTTCATGGAAAAGTAAGCTTCAAACAACAATTCATTTGTCTTCCAATGAAGTTTAGTACAAAGTAGTCGTTAGTGTAGGTTATGAATTAATTTGGATTCAAACAATACTAGAGGATATTCAACTTCATAAATTTGTACATACACCAATCTTATGTGACAACTAGAGTGTTCTCAAGTTGGTGAAGATCCCAATTTTCCATGTTAAAGCTAAGGACATTGAGTTTAATTTTTAATCATATGTTCGTGAATAATAAAGACATTTGTATTTTTTCTTGTCTTACAACAAAACAAACCACTTGATCTAGTGACTTGACCTCTTAATAAAGATAAGTTTGTGAAGTTTAGAAATAAACTTGGAATTATTTTGGGTTTACTCCTTGAGGAGGGTTGTTAAAATATTCATCTTTAATATTGTTTGTAATAAAGTAACACATAATGTTATGTTGGGAAGCTAATTTTTTATTTAATACTTAATCGATCCAATCTTGGCTATTTGTTATTTAACTATATGAAGGTTTCGCTTGAGCTAAATCTATCTTAATTATTGAAGAGGAGATTGCTACATTCTTGCAAGTAATTTACCTATTAAATAGGCCATGCAATATGTATTACTCGCAACTTGAATAATAAATTTTATAGTGATGTGTTTATATAGATATATGATCAACTACTTATAATATGGCGCTTAACTACATCTTACCCAAAAATATGTTAAATGCATTTCAAATATTAAATGAGGAATAAGACCCAAAGGACCCATAACATAACACAACTCAATACAAACACAATTCATCCCAACAATGTAATAGAGAAGTTAGGTGATTCATCGTGGTATTTCACTTGCAAACTTGAAGGCCAACAAGTGATTGACCATTTGCACTTCGTTGTGAACCTATACGTTATTTGCATACGACTCCTTACACACACCATGTCTTCAACCATTTCTTGTATAAAAGTTTAATAGCCTCATGGTTTCACATATAGATGCATGGTATCAAGTTGAATCTCTCCTTCTAATGCAAGCCTCTAAAAGTGCATGATGTGTTGTTAAACATATTTTAAGGGTTTCTTGGTTGTGTGTTATACTTTCAATTACTCATGCAATTTTCTCGATCTTGCACTAATGGTTACATGCTTTATACCACCATTTGAATTGCATATGCTTTCATATGCATATGCATAACATGATGGTGTCGTGATACCTTCAAAGCATTCTTTTACTACACAAGATCTTTTGGTTGATAAACCAACATGTCAACTTTACACTAGTAGGTACATGTTTGTGCGAATTTTTTAGCACTTATCTATAATCAATGGAATGTCACAAAATTTTCTAAAGCAATTTACCAATGTCATGAAAAAATATATAGAAACACAAAATCTACTTGACACACCTATAATTTAGCTCGAGCAATTTAAAATACTTAAATTGTGTTAATTATACCATTTCCCGCAAATTGATGACATATCGTCAATATAGCACATTTTTCTCGCTATCATCGTTAATTAATTACATTACGTTAGTTAATTAACTCTTCTATCCAATAATGATGCCAATTAATGACATTTCGTTAATCATCTCCCCTTTCTATCTAGATTAATTAATTATTTATAATTAATTAAGCTCCCCTTTCTATCTACATTAATTAATTAATACCCCTTTCTATCTAGATTAATTATTTATTCTTAATTAATTAATTCGCTCTTCTATTTAATCAATAAATTGTCATTTATTTGATTAAAATCCTCTCATAACATAAATCATACTAACTATTCCTCTAAAAGCTTATATAAGCTTGCACACCTATTAATTCATCACTTTAGTTAATTAATAAACTCCCCAAGCCCCATGAGTCACTAAAGGACAATATAAACTCTCCTAAGGTTGAATCAACCCTTTCTCTAAACCTCCCTTATCCACAACCAACCCAACATCTCCATTTATCCCACATGAAGAGGGATGTAGATATTCTTCTATCCATTGGGCTATATAAGGAACCCTCCTCCTAACTTTCTATTTACACCTACACTCCTAAATGAGCATAGAGCATACACTATAGCCATTTTATCATCTTTGAGCATTCTTCCATTAAAAGAGCTAGCATTTTCCATTTCTTGCATTCATCCACCCAAGTTTTGAAGTCATATGGAGATATGTCAAATGGTCTTGTAACCATGATTTGACAAGACTCCATTCTTAGAAACCTTGGGATTTCAAGCACATAATAAACTCTTTGATTGCTAGAGATCTACATAGGTTCAATCTCATCTCATTTAGCATTCAATAAGAGATAGAAGTTAATTTGTTTAGCATATTAGCTTGAAATTTTCATTTCATGTTTAATGTAGAAATGTTGATAGGTTAGCTTTGTTTAAGCTCTTAGCATGATGATGCATAGGTTTAGTTTAGCATTATATTGAAGCTACTAGGTGTTAGTTTCAACTTTACTTACATAGCTAACTATTTCATGCATACACAACTCTACATAATTTTGGTTGATACAATATTGCACATGAACCAATACTTGTGTCAAAAAACCTCAATTCTTTTCTTTATTATTAGATGTAGCATATGGTGAAACTACAACAACTTATTTCCTTTTATGGATGTGGGTTGAACTTATTTTACATTTTTTAATTAACAAGAACAAAAATTTTAAAAACCAACTTTTCAAGGCATAAAAATGGATCATTTTTTCAACAATATCAAAATTATAAACAAACTATCACGTTCCTTGGGAAAAATTTATGGGTCTTGTGTGATAGTGGTGTAATCCTCCTTGATAAGATTTTTACCAAAAACATCATACAACGCCACAAATCAATACACCTAAGTAAATGTGGTCATATGGTTTACCTAGCATCAAGGCCATGTTGTGTGACCTAGACACAAACTTCAAGGAAAAGAAAAATTCTTTTAATATACATGGTCAATCATCAAATTGGATTTTGTATCAATTATTTGACCTTATGAGTATGATAATGATACCTAAACTAGGGTGGTGGGTATCATAATCAAATGAATATCTAACTTGATTTTCTTGATTAAATCTTCCTTGAAGTGTGTCAAAGAGGTCCCAATTGTCTCCACGAACCTTCATTTATAAATTGGGAGTTCAATGTCCATTTGTCATTAAAATAAATTTGTAGATCAATAAGTGACATCTAATATACCTTATTACATTGTAAAGTAACAATTACATCGTTAAGTGTTGTCTGATAATAGTAGCTTTGGATGGTAGTGGGGGTTGTAATTTATGTTAGTTGTTAACAATTAATTTGTAATTTTAAATTTGACATCCATTTCATTTGTATAGAAATTTTCAATTTTACATTTGATATCCATTTGACTCTTACTCAAAAGTGTTTTTCTTTTTAATTCAAGAAATCAATTGAAAAACTCTAATATCTTAGCCACGTGGTTGATATTTTTATTTATTTAGAAAAAAATCAATTAAATTTAATAATGTAATTAAATTGATGCCTATATCATTAATAAAACATAAATTTACGATTAAAATAATCAAATTTAAATATATTTAAGACAAGTAATATAAAAGTCAATAAATGAATACCATTGAATATATAGTGTTGTGTAATAGTATAAATTTTATCATAATTCAACCCCTTTATTATAATATTTAATTTAAAACACTATATTATTTGTACATCAATTAATAATAAAAATAATAAACACATTAATAAAAATGTGTGCATGCGTTGAATATCTTATAAATTATATATTTACAAAAATACTAAATTTTAATTTATTTAAACTAATACTAATTATATATTTATTTATTATGAACACAAAAGACTTCAAAAGTTTTAAGCGAGGTTTATATTTAAATATATATTTATAAAATATATTATTAAGCTTGGATTATTTTATTTTTTATTTAGATATTTGGTGAGGGTTATTTCTTTTAATTTAAATAGTTGTCGAATGTCAAGGAGTGTTCCCCCTCTATTTATATAGAGAGGGACCCCCTCTTTTGTTGGTCGTTAATCAATAAGTGAGTGTGAACCTCTTGAGAGTGTTTGTAGTCGAAGCTTTGGTAGCTCCCGATCACCTCGGCGAGGGTGCGAGGTTCAACATCTCTATTATTGGTATCCCGCTCACCACTTTAGAGAAAATAGAGGGTCTCTCGAGGGACATGCCAACTCACATTTGTGGTTTTTGAAATTATATTTGATAATATTTGACTAAATTAATAAAATGATTTGTTTGGGGAATTTAGTATTTTTGTTATTTATAGATCCTAGATTTTCTTTCATGGTTCCCTTTTATGCATGTTGAATTTTAGATTATTTTTATGTTGCACATTATGAATTTTTATTAATGCATTTTTTTTAATTTTGAGATACTAGCATTCATATATAATATATACATAGCCTTTTATATTCCTCAAGTTTTATCTTTGATTTTTAGGGTGATCTCCCTATATTTATGTTTAAATTTACCCCCAACATACACTATCCCAACGACCATGCATCAGGTCTACATGCAATCTCGTCACCCCGGTGGTCTAACTAAAATTGGGATAAGAGCAAGGGGAATTGTCACATCTCGTGTATATACCCAATAAAACTCAATTTATGTCACCTCAAAACATATTTTTTTGTTATCATGCCTTAAATTGCGTTTGATTACATAGATTACATACACTAAGAATCTCTTTTGTTTTCTACCACATTAAAGGATAAATATATAAGCAATAGAATACATATAGATTATATGTTTGAGATTTGTTTTTCACTTGATATTATTTGAATATATTTGTCCAAATTTTATCTAGATCATGGCATTCATTCTTTCATATGCGTTGTATAAACACAAAGCTAGGATGAGCCATTGTCATGACTTAGAGTCATGGAACATTCTTTCAACTTCAAACTTTTTCTTGTAGTCAATGTTGAGTTCTATTTTGTTATCGTCTTACTAAATTGGTATTGGTGATTTTTGAAAACCACTCGCCATAGAGAGAAAGTGCACTCCTAGTGTTTAAGGAATAAATTCCAAGCTTCTTTAAGTTCATATATTCTTATAAGACTTTAGTTGTCTATATTGTGCTTTTAGAAAACCACTAGCTAATGAGAGAAAACATGCTCTTAGTATTCAAGAATAAAAACTAAACTTCTTTAAGTTTGTGTTGTTTCATAAAAGGGTAGATGCACAAAGTTGGAGGTCAATTTTGTGGCCATTTTGGCCATTTTGTATAAATGGCATACACCTTTGAGATCCCTTCCTAAACATATTTTGAATAGGTTTAGGAAAATCTTGTTAAATGATTCAAATAGAGTATGTTCTTTGAATTGTTATATATTAATTAAAAACAACATTCCAAAGGACATACACCCTTTGTTTATTTTCAAAAAAATGATTGTTCTTCCCTCCTAAATGGCCTTGGCTTTTGGCTAAAGGAATATAAACCTCAGCTTTGGACATGCATTAAATTAACTAATAAGACTTTTGGAAAATTTTGAACATTTATCTCTCGGGGTTCATTAGCTAGGCAATGTCCTAGCATGTTCATTCATATTGAGGTAATTAAAATTGATAAAATCAAATTCAATATATCAACAGACATTAAGGGGTGAAAGGGTTTAATTTACTAATATTTTGAATTAGATATTGGGGTAGGTTAGAGAGGTGGGAAAAAGAAAGGTGGGGTTAATTTTAACATTAAACTAAAATATTTGACCCCTAGTTTTTAAAACTAAATACCTTAAAATTGCAAAAGGAGTGTTGTCATGAAGTTAAATTATAATCTCTTTTTGAATAAGGAAATCTCAATTAGGAGATTCTTAACCAAGAAATAATAATATTGTAGAAAACTAGGATTGAGTATACTTTTCAACACAAATGATATTATTTCACCATCTTAATTATTTGAAGAACTATTGATAAATGAATAAAGTTTAACATTAACGTAATTGATAATGTCTTGAATGGCTTCAAATATATTTCTAGAGAAAAGGCATATTATGAAAATAATAATTGAGTGAAACGTAATATATTTTCTATTTGATATATTAGGGTAGAAATAAAAAGGGGTAAATAAAATTGTAATGGAAAAATAGGTAAGTAAGGTACATGGAAAAAATAAGGGGTATTTTCATTCTAATAATATAATAGGAGGGGGTATTATCAATTGAATAATTGAGGTAAAAACTAACATTAAGGGTATTCTTTAATACACTTTGAACAAACGTGTTATACTATTCTTTTACTAAATGAAACCCCAAATTTCCACAGTGATTTATCTACCTTCATTGGCATAATTTTTTTGTCTTATATATATTTTAAAAAGAATTATATGGGTTTGTAGAGATGAGAATATAGTTTCCAAAAATATATAATTAAAAAATAAATAAATGAAAACTTTTAATTATTACTTAATTTCTACCTAACATAGCTCATTATGATTGATTCATTAGCATTACCAATAGTTTAATAATTTTTTGATGGTCTATTAATGGATTACAAAACTTATATCCCAACGATATACTCAATTTTGGCTACAATTAAAAAAAAATGAATGTGTGTGTGTGTGTGTGTGTGTGTGTGTGTGTGTGTGTGTGTGTGTGTGTGTGTGTGTGTGTGTGTGTGTGAAGTTATGCTAAAAAATTGTGTCAAGACACTTGCATTTTTATTTTTCCTACTTTCTTGACTTGTAAAATCATTTAAAATTATTATATTAACTTTAAATATATATTTGTAAAAATCAACATTTTCTCGAATTTTTATATGAAATTTCAATAAAAAAATTCATTTGTTTGCTCCAAAAAGTGTTTGTACACATGCACTTTTCTTATGTTTTCACAAAACTTACTATGTCATTTTTAAAAATGAGTAAATTTCACATACTTATCTCATACAAGTATTGCAAAAATTACATATTTTAAAAACGAATTCAAAATATCACATTTTATCTTCTTATGTCATCATTAAATTATTTGTCTAAATACCTCGAAAAGTCTCTCCAAATTCATAAATTGTTATTTTCATAAAAAAAAGATGGCCACTTATCCCCTTTTAACCTCCATTATCCCGCATCCACCCAAAATTTCAATCTATACTCCTATAAAATAAACTAGACTAATAATCTTAATAAGAATGATAACTTAAAACCCGATGATTCATCACAACCTATAATTGACATTAAGTAAAGATACAATTTGTTTTAAAGAAGTGCATTGCTTATTAACTCATAGATTTTTAAATTATTTTTTGCAATGTTTCTAGAAATATTCACCTCGAAATTATAAAGGGGGACACTTTATTCCTATTATCTTAATGTCTATCCATCGTTGAAGCTATGAGAGACTTGAACTAAGGAATATCCCACATCATCATATAGTGGTGAGCAACATTTTTGTTTTTCATTAACCCAACTCATTTTTGCAATTTGATGCAAGAACATCACTATTACATATGCAAAATTTGGATTTTCTAGTGGTTTTAGGTTGTAAGAGTCCATTTGGTTGTTCTTGGTGTGTATCAACTCCATTTGGACTCCTTTGCATTGTAATAAGTGGTCTTTGAAGGTTTCCCTCAAAAACCACATTTGAATATTTAAATTGTCTTGGGTGTGTGTTAGAAGTCTAGTGTTAGTGTATGTGTAATAAATGATGTAATAAAGTGGTCTTGAGATATAACTTACCTAATGACATGACTTAGTTAACTCTACCAAGGTGTTAACTCACTTTGGTTTGTTTAGTCATGAGTGAGTTAGCGGTGAGAACCCTAATCGCCACCTTTTCTATACATTTTGCATAGATTCTTTGAATTGAGGAGGTATGTGAGAAGTAGGATAGGTAGAGAGGCTGGTGATAGAGTAAAAGGATTAAGAAGTGTTGTTGTGATTCCATTATGATATCAATATGAGGCTTCTTCGAGCATAATACTTGTGGAAATGTGAATGAATGTTAAAGTGATGTATATACTTCATGGTTTATGGTTTAATGGATGTCATTGCAAAGTACAAGAGTTGATATAGGTACATAAAGGGCATGAAAAGCAGGTGGGAGAAACTATAAGGAAGTGTGAAGATGGTAAGAACTCAAAAATTAAGAAAACTACCTTGAATTACGTATATGGATTGTTACTCCTAGTTTTGAAAGCTTTTAGTGTATTCTTATAAATTTTGCATGATTATATTCTCCTGAGATGGTTTCAAGAATTCTATGGGATGTGAATGGATTTTTTGTATGTTTTGGAACATATGAAATTGACAATTAATACAAAACAAGTGTTCTCGGTTTGTGAAACTAGGTTAGGGTTTTGAGATGAAAGGAAATAGTATAACTCAATGTAAATCCTATGAAACTTACTAAGACTTGTTGAAGAGGGACTAACAATGTTGAGGAAGGTGAATGAATAGTTTCATGAAGATATAAATGGATATGATGATAGATCAAAACTTGCTTAAGACAATATAATTGTTTTATTACCCTGTTATAAGGCTTTTTAAGGCAACGAAAATTGTTAAATGTTGAGAAGAGACCACTTTAACTTGTTACAAGGTGATAATAAAGAATTGTTTTGTGTATGCAAGGTGTCTAGAAGTGTCAAAATATGGGAAGAAAATTTCTAGTTCAAAAAAGTGTTAAACTTAGTTCGACGGTGATATGCATAGTTTGAAGGGTTTAAGGTAGAAACATTCTTTGTGAAATAGGCTACTACATACATTTGAGTTTTGTAAATTCTTGGGGAAGTTTGAGAAAAGAACATGAATGGCATGAAGACACAAAAATCAACTCGAGCATTAAGTGTTCAAGTTAAAAGGAAAATGCAAGCACATTCTTCTAGGTAATTAGAAGTCCACAACCACATTTGTGAAACAGTGGTCTTTAGAACAAAACTATAAGGATAAAGTAGTATAGAATGATTGGGAAGTGTTGTTGGATGTTTTTAAGCTTTGAGAAGTGAGGAAAGTCTTTTTGAAGCCTTAGTTAGTTGGAGGATTGTCCTGTCACACGACATGGGAGAAGTTTGATAAGAGTAGGCGAGAGTTCTAAGAAGTAACTTGAAAAGGTGAATGAGTGAGTGTCTTGAGTGAATGGATTAAGAATGGTACATGATGTTAGATGATGAGTGATAAGAATAGATTATACCAATTCAAAAATAGGATCAAAACATATTCTTGAAGACAATTTAGTGTTAAGAAGGTCAAGAAGGCCAAAACTAACAAATATAGCAAGATAATGTTAATGGGGTGCATGAACATTGCCAATAGCTTGATCAAGGTGAAAACATGTGGAGCAAGGTGTTTGAGATTATAAAAACAGTTGGAAATATATAAAATCTTAGAAGGTCATTGAAACCCTAGATAGACCTAGTTTAAAAGGAGTAATTTGTGTTGGAGGAATTGTACACGAGTCGGATCATGAAATTTACCATGAAGTTGAAGAAGGATAAAGGGTATCAGAACACTAATTACTTTTTCTTGAAAGTTTGCAAGTTATTCAGATAATAAGATTTAGGTGCTTGTAGGGCTAGAAATTAGGCTTTGTTGAAAATGATAGAGGTGGAATAAAAGTTGATTGACAAAGAATTTAACCCAAAATTTGGAAACAATTAAAATGCTAAAATGGGTACCTAAATATATTTACAATAAATCTTGATTCTTTGTGGATTGTCATTTTCTTCAAAATTTGCCTTGTGGAAGGGCTAGTTAAAAGGAACGATAACCGGATCATACCAAGCCAAGAACTCAGATGTTAATCAAACACCATGATCAATAAGATAAAAGTAATTCACCAGAATAACTTTAATAAAACCTTTGCAAACAAATGAGCAACAATATCATATATTATTATGGAACTCAATGAAATACAATGAGAATGATCCTTGCTTATATAGGCAAGGAATAACAATCTAAGAACCAGTCAAGGTCGTAGATCAAGTCATAAATCAAGGAAAGAACTAGTCAAGACCATAGATTTAGGAAAGAACTAGACATCAAGGATCTAGTCAATACCATATATCAAGGAAATAACTATAACTAACAACTCGATAATATCCCCCTAATATCCAAATAAAATAAAATAAATATCCACACATATAAGTGGGTGAGGATAAATACAATAAAGGTAAATAAAGTACCTAGGTGAACACAAGCTAAGTTAAATACCTACTCTAACACCCCCTCAAGTGAAGCTAAGGGCCCAAAATAAAAGTGGCATATCCACGTATGAGTCCCGATAACTAGGCACGATCGATCAGGTACTCATGTATAATATATCCACGAAGAAATATTGAACCAAAAGAATGAAAGAATCCTACTAGAAGGAAAGAGAAAGAAGAAGAAGAAGAAGAAATATGTTATCACAAACACCCCTAAGAATAACTTCTGAAACCCCAAGCATGCCATGCAACTCAAGGTAGCGAGGTGATGCAAAAGGCTTCATAAAGATGTCTGCAACCTCTTTTGAGTCGGAATGTACTCCAACAAAAGAAATCCATCCTGAATGTGCTAACGAATGAAATGGATGTGTATCTAAATATGCTTGGTGTGTTGGTGCTCAAATGGGTTGTGAGAAATGTGAATTGCACTTTGGTTGTCACACTAAAGTACAGTCAATGAATCTTGTGGGAATCCAAACTTTTTTAATAACTGTCGAAGCCAAAAAATATGTTGAATCGTTGTAATTGTTGTCGTGTACTCTACCTCTGATGATGAAAGTGCAATAACATGTTGTTTTTTGCACACCTAAGCAACTGGAGAAGAACCAAGACAAAAAAGATAGCTAGAAGTGGAACATCTATCATCAAGAGAACCTACCCAATATGAATATGTAGATCCAACCAACCGAGTAAAACCCTATTGTATTGTAGGCCAAAGTGGGAAGTGCTTTAAAAATAGCACAAAATCCTTTCAGCACTTTCCAGTGACTACTATGACGAGAATGTGCAAACCAAGATACAAGTCCTACTATAAATGAAATATTAGGGTGAGTATGGGTCAAGTAGATGAGACCTCCAACCAACTGCCTATACAAAGTAGGATCAAAAAGTGGAGTGGTACATGTGGAAGTAAGAGTAACCCCACACTAAAAATGAGATGGACTTGGCTTGTAATTATCCATATCAAAGCACTGAAGAAGATCATGTGTGTACTTTTACTGACTCAAATGAATCCCTGAATCTATCTGAGAAATATGCAAACCAAGGAAATAATGCAATAACCCAATATTTGTCATGTTAAACTGTGTAGAAAGAGCCCTCTAAATAGTCTGAATGTGGGAAGAAGAGCTGCCAGTAAGTAATAGATCATCAACATACAAGAAAAGTATCACAATATCCTCACCAAAATGTTGGAGATACACTGTATGATTGGAGTGGAAACCAACAAAATAAGTAGATAGAAGAAAAGTATCCATCTTCTCATACTAAGCTCGAGGGACTTGTTTGAGACCGTAGAGATACCTTCGGAGTATACAAACCAGAGAAGAATCCTGAACAAATCCAACAAGTTGCTCCATGTATATTTCCTCTTGTAAATCTCCATGTAAGAAGGAACTCTTCACATCCATCTAGTATACAGCCACCCCCAGTGATGCAGCAATAGAAAGTATAAGGCGTACATAGTTCATCTTGGAAATGGGTGCAAAAGCCTCGGAGAGTAATCAATACCTTCAACTTGTGAAAAACCCTTTGTAACAAGACAAGCTTTATACTTGTCAATGGACCCATCAATTGCGTATTTGGTTTGGTATACCCACTTACACCTAACCAAATTTCTTCCTTTAGGAAGAGATACCAAATCCCAAGTATGATTCTTCATCAAAGAAGAATATTCGGCCGCCATCACATCATCTAACTCCTGTATCCCATGAGCTCAGAAAAATAATTTGGGTCCTCATAAACTCCCCGACATAAAATTCCAAAACCTGTAGAATGTGCATGATGATGCCTAGTGGGTGGAATATCTTGTATGAAATGTGTTTCCTTAGAAATTGTAGTACGATCCCACTTAGGCATAGTGACAACATTAGTGGGAATAGGATCCTCAACGGAATCTATAACCTCCTCATCAACATCCTCAAGGAAAGGATCCTCAAGATGAGATGATGAAGAAGAAGGAGACATGGAAGAAGATGAAAAATCATGAGGAGTGAAGCACTCACCAAACTAAATATGTGTTCAAAAAAGAACATCATGAGTATCAAGATCTAAAATTTGATAATCTCTCATGTCCTCATAATACCCTACAAAGGTCAAGGGTTTTCTCTTCTTATCCAAGGATTTCTTTTTCTTCTTTGGCACAAATGCCCAAGCATGACTCCCAAATACTCAAAAAAATGAGACATCTGGTTTAGTGTTTGACCAAGCTTCCTCTAGAGTCAAATGTTCAAGTGCTCTGTGTGGTGTGTGATTATGAATGTAGTTAGCACAATTAATTGCTTATGCTCGGTAGATGGAGGTACATCTCTAGAATGCATCATACAATTAGCCATTTCCTTCAAAGTTCTATTCTTCCATTCTACTAATCCATTATGTTGTGGATTATGAGGAACAAAATGTTGGTGAATAATGCCTTGAGTTGCCAAAAGTCGGAAAAACATTGCTAAAGTACTCCCCCATTATCATTATGAAGGTTCTTTGTGCAACTAGAAGATGGTTTCTTGACCAAAGCCTTGAATGCTTTTAAGTGTGAAAAAAATCACTTTTTACTTGAGAAAATAAACCCAAGTACGCCTCGAGAAATTATCAATAAAGGTAAGTGCATACTTAGCTCCATTGAAAGAGGGGTTAGGAAAAACCATCAAGTCAATATGCACAAGTTCAAGTAGTAAAGAAGCTCTCTTGGACAAATTCTTAAGAAATGGATCTTGGTGTTGTTTCTCTAATGCATAGCTAGAGCAAACTCCCTCAAGATAAGAAATTCTAGGAATACCATCTACCATACCATGAGTCCTCAACTCCTTCAAATATTTTTAATTGAGATGTTCAAATCTTTCATGCCAATCATGTCATCAAAACCCTCAAATTGATATAAAGTCACTATTTTTCCTTGACCAAAATGACAAATTTGATATACATAAAGCAATTTTTTTGAGATGTTAGAAACATATAGTGCATCTTGGATATTACCACCATTAAGGTGTATGCCACATTTTCCTTTAACAGAAAGAAAGGAAGAATATTCAACCTAAATTTTGGAAGTATAACTCAAACCTAGAGATACAAAAGACTCCTTGGAAGAATTCATGTGATGAGTAGCGCCATAATCTTTAACCCAACTATTTGCAAGTGGTGATTGAGATCTCCCAACAATAGTAAATGATTTATCATGTTGATTAGAAGGAGGTGGAGTAGAGACAGAAATTTTGTGTTTCTTGATTGCATCCTCTAAGGCTTGCATTCTCTTATAACACCTATGTTCTTCATGATGAATACCCCCACAAAAAGAGCATGAAAGGATAGACTTATTCTTGGATTTAGAATACTCATTGGGTTTTGAGTTGTTTTCTTTGGGTTAGGAGCATTTTGAGATGGAGAAGGGGTGGATTTGGTTTTACTTTTTGGTTTTCCCTTTCCCTTAGGATTAGATGCAACTAATGCCTTTTGAGAGGTGGAAGACTCAAGGTTAGAAAATTTTGATTCTTCCTTAGTAATTATTTCACAAAATGTTTCTAAGTCAGACATTTTGAATGTGTCACCTAAGGCATTCATGCTAGAGAAAAAGGTAGAAACAACAATTTGGAATGGTCCTCTCAAATTAGATAGAATCAAGTAAACACACTCTTCATCTTTCTTATCTCTTCCACTCCCCTTCAATTGTGTCAAAAAATGCTTGAACTTGGTAAGATAGTCTATAATTGTTGGAAAATCTTTAGGTTTAAGAGAGGTAATCTCAATTTCAAGTTGTATGTCTCTCATATGATCCACCTTACCAAATAAATCCTCCAATTTCTCCCATATTTTGAAAGGAGAGTCACATTTTTCTGAATGAAATAAAATACAGTCACTTACATAAGTTCCTATCAAACCCATACACTCATCAAATTTGCACTGGTGCTGAAATTTCTCATATTCTCTAGTCAACATTGGTTCTTCTTTTGAAGTTAAATCCCATAATACTTTCCACTTAATTATTGTTTCCATGTGTGGTAATTATGTGTTGTTAATGGCTCAAGATTATCTAATGTGGAAGTAGATAAAGACGTCATTCTAAAAAAATCACCAAAAGAAATGCAAGAACCAAGCAATGCAACAAGAGCCCCCAGTTTTGACACTTTATAATGATTTTGTGCTACAATCGACACTTTATAATTATAGTGCGATTCTCAAAATAAATATTTCCAATGGAAAGAGCATGAAAAAACAAGTACTTTTACAAAAAAAAGACACTCAAAACTGAGTTGTCGATCAAAAATAAAATCTTTACAATTTTATGCTCTATTATTTATTTTAGTTGCCACTAAAACAACAAAATAAAATATTTTTTCCTTCACCACACAAATAAAATGAAAGGGGACTAGAGTTAAGCACCTACTTGTAGGAATCACAAACATAAGCCCTCATATGACCATACCATAAGACAAGGGGCTAAGTATTTCAATGGGTGGATGTCAACAACAATATCTTCCTCTGATACCATAAAAGGAATGATAACTAGATCATACCAAGCCAAGAACTCATATGCTAATCAAACACCACGATTAATAAGATAAAATCAATTTGCTAGAATAACTTTAATAAAACCTTTGTAAAAAAATGAGCATCAATATCATATATTATTATGGAACTCAATGAAATACAATGAGAATGAGTCTTTCTTATATAGGCAAGGAATAACAATCTAAGAACCATTCAAGGTTGTATATCAAGTCATAAATCAAAGAAAGAACTAGCCATCAAATAACTAGTCAAGACCATAAATGCAGGAAAGAACTAGACATCAAGGATCTAGTCAATATCATAGATCAAGGAAAGAACTAGTCAATACCGGAGATCAAGGAAATAACTATACCTAACAACTACATAATATCCTCCTAACATCTAAATAAAATAAAATAAATATCCACACGCATAAGTGGGTGAAGATAAATACAATAAAGGTAAATAAAGTACCTAGGTGAACATGAGCTAAGGTAAATACCTACTCTAACACTAGTATTTGTTTTAGAAGTCTAATAGGTGAATGAGAGAAGATGATTGTTTGTGACTTTTTAAAGTGTCTAATCATGATGGTTTGGTGTATTTGAGCAAGTCCAAGGTAATTTGATATTTTTAATTAGTTGACTAAGATAATTTGGCATTGGTAAGCAAGTTTAGGCTTCTTTGGTTTTGAGAAATTTGCATGTTTTGGATGATTTGTTATATAACTAACATTTGGTGTTGTGTTTAGTTTGGATCCACCACTCCTCAACATCATTTTGGTATCAGAGTGAGTATTCTCTTGGGAAAAGAAATTTGTTAAATAGAAATGAAGAAGATAGTGAAAAAGTGTGATAAAGAACCCATAACCTTTGAAGAATTGAAAAGAGAGGATGGAGAAAAGTGAAGAGTGATCCAAGTTGAAACATACTTGGAGTTTGAAAAAGAAAGGAATTCATGCCAAAATACTAGGTGGAATCCTATGGTAAGTTACTTGAGAGAAGCAAGGTGTAAAAGACTTGCTTGTGAGGAAAAATAGAGAAGAAAAAGAGAGAGTTGAGAGAGAAAATGAGAAAGATGAAGGGTTTCTTTTCGGTAGGGTATTATGAAAAGTTGAAAGGGAGTGAGAGAAAACAGAGGATGACAAATGAAGAGTTGTTAGTAGAGTTTGATGAGATACAAAAATATTTGAAGTTGATGATAGAGAGAAAGTCTTCTTCGATGGAATATGAAGAGAAGAATGAAATGGCCCATTAAGTGGCTTGTTGAGAGGAAGAAGAAGCAATTTATTGCTTGGAAAAGAGAAGAGAAAAGGAAACAAAGGTGTATTGAGGTCAGTTATTGTTATCCTAAAGTTGGTGTGATGTTGGGTGAAGAAGAAGAGCATAATATTGAAGAAGAGAAGCTCATGAAAGGATCTTCTCATTAAATGGCCTCCATATTTTTATTCTAATATTTCCTTGTCATGTGTGAATGTAGGTGAAGCAAATGAAGAAGTAAAAACAAAAAAAAATTAATATGAATGAAGACAAACAAGATGAAGAAACTGAAAATGAAATAACTAATGAGGATGATGGATAATTGGCATCGGAAGAAGAACTAATTTGGCAACAAATCGTGGATGAATCAAATCATTTAGTAATGAATAAGACTATAAAAGAGAAAAAGAGGACTAATGAATATCTTGAATGATGGAGAAGAATAAAAATAACATGAAGAGCAAGATGAATCATATTTGAAGAGACCATGGGAAGATGAAGACACATTCAAACCTGATATGATGGATTAGCCGAGAGTGAAAGAAGCAAAGAAGAGAAACAGAGAAGAAAAGAACAAATAATATAAAGACAAAGCAAGAAAAAAAAGAGAGAAAAGAAGACAAAGCAAAGTGAAATAATATTCAAGATGGAAAGAGCTCAACATAAGAGGAAGAAGATGAAGTCAAGAAAGCAAAGAAATTGGAAGACAAGAAAGAAACTATGAGCTCAATTCTCTCCACTTGGGAGTATGGTGCAGGAGTTTCACTTGTACATATGCAAAGTTTTGGTTTTCTAGTGGTTTTAGGTTATAAGAGTCCTTTTGGTTGTTCTTGGTGTGTATCAACTCCATTTGGACTCCTTTGCATTGTAATAATTGGTCTTTGCAGTCCCCCTCCAAAACCACATTTGAATATTTAAATTGTCTTAAGTGTGTGTTATAAGTCTAATGTTAGTGTATGTGTAATAAATGATGTAATAAATTAGTCTTGAGATATAACTTACCTAAGAAGATGACCTACTTAAATCTACCAAGGTGTTAACTCACATTGGTTTGCTTAGTCATGAGTGAGTTAGTGGTTAGACCCCTAACTACCACCTTTTCTACATTTTACATAGAGGCGTTCAAATTAGGGAGGTGTGTGAGTAATATGAGAGGTAGAGAGGTTGGTGACAGAGAAAAGGATCAAGAAGTATTGTTACAATTTCATTATGATATCAACATGAGGCTTCTTTGAGCATAGTACTTGTGGAAATGTGAATGAATGTTAAAGTGATGTATGCACTTCATGGTTTATGGTTTAATGGATGTCATTACAGGTAAAAGAGTTGATATAGGAACATGAGGGTCATGAAATGTAGGTGGGAGAAACTATAAGGAAGTGTGAAGATGATAATAACTTAAGAAAATTGCCACGAATTTTGTATATGAACTCTTACTCCTAGTTTTGAAATATTTTGGTGTATTCTTATAAATTGTGCATGATTAGATTGTCCCGATATGGTTTCAAGAATTTGAAGGGATGTGAATGAAGTTTTGGTATGTTTTAGAACATATGAAATTGACAATTAATACAAAACAAGTGTTCTTAGTTTGTGAAACTAGGCTAGGGTTTTAAGATGAAAGGAAATAGTATAACTCAATGTAAATCCTATGAAACTTAATAAGACTTGTTGAAGAAGGGACCTGACAGTGTTGAGGAATATGAATGAATACTTTCATGATAGATCAAAACTTTCTTAAGACAATATGATTGTCTTTTCACCTGTTCTAGGGGTTTTAAGAAAAAGGAAATTGTTAAATGCTAATAAAAGACCACTTTAACCTGTTACAAGGTGATCATAAGGAATTTTTTGTTGTATGCAAGGTGTCTAGGAAGTTTCAAAACAGGAGAAGGATATTTCTATTTCAAAAAGTGCTAAACTCATTTCGACAATGGTATGCATAGTTTGGAGGGTTTAAGGTAGAAACATTCTTTGTGAAATAGGCTACTACATACATTTGAGGTCTATTAAGTCTTGAGGAAGTTCGAGAAAGGAACGTGAATGGAATGAAGACACAAAAATCAACTCAAAGCATTAATTTTTCAGTTAAAAGGAAACCGCAAGCATGGTACTCTAGGTAATTAGAAAAATCACAACCACATTTGTGAAAGAATGGTCTTTGGAACAAAACTATAAAGAGACACTAGTATAGAATGGTTGGGAAGTATTTTTAGTGTTTTTGAATATTCGAGAAGTGAGGAAAGTCTTTTAAAGCCTTAGTTTAGTTATTTGGAAGATTGTCTTGTCACAAAAGACATGGGAGAAACTTGAGAAGAGAATATTAGAGTTCTAAGAAGTAACTTGAAGAGGTGAATGAGTGAGTGTATTGAGTGAATGGATTAATAAGCATAAGTGATGTTATATGATGAGTGATAAGAAGAAATTAGAACAAGTCAAAAAGAGGATCAAAATAGATTCTTGAGGACAGTTTTGTGAAAAGAAGGTCAAGAAGCCTTGAGAAGGCCAAAACTAACAAATATAGAAAGATAATGTAAAGGGGTGTGATGCGGGAGCATCAAGATGGTTAGAGTGTCTTAGGGTCATGCAAGTTTATTGTTTCATTTGATAACATTCAAATCATATGGATGAGTGATTTTCTTGATGGAGTCAATGTAAGTGTGAGTGTAAAATTAGAGGTGTTGTAAAAAGTGAAAAGTGAGTGTATAAGTAGGGGTAAGAGAGAGTGAAATAGTTGTTTTTATGCCTAATCAAGGCTATATGGTTGTGATATTAGTCATAATATGGATATGGACGAGGTATAGAATGTGTGAGATGTTTTGTTAATCAAATTTTCCAATATTGGTAGGTAGTTGAGCTCTCTTAGGAGTGGTTATGAGATCTAGTAGTTTTTAGTTTAGGTGTGTATGGATAATTGCATAGAGAAGAAGAATGGAGAAATATGAATTTTGATGTAATCAAGGTGTATGTTGAATGAATAAGAAAAATGAGTAGTTTTGTAGATAATTTGTTATTGAGTTTGCACGTTATTGTTGAAATTGCCAATTGTCTTTATATTGTCATGTTCTTCGCCGAACTCTAAATTGAAAGTCCTCCTTAAATGCATTATGTGAGATCTATAAGGCATGGTGAGCTAGAGGAAGGTAAGAGGGTGAACTATGAATTTTGTAGGCTTTGAAACTGAATTTCATTATGTAGTCCTAATTGTATGCCTTCGAGCCAAAACTAGAGCTTTGTTCCATTTGAATTCCATCCAACATAAACTCATAAAAATTGGTGAACATCTCTTTTTTGGTGAATTATAGAAGTGTGTGGAGTTTCAGGTTGTCATTCTCACATGGGAGGAAAATATCATAGGTTTTTCAGGGTTGATTGTCCCAGGTTACATGTTAGTGAGAAAGGTTGCATGCATGGGAAAATTATCAAATCAAGACCCAAAATTCATCAAGAAGCATCTAGAAGACATTTCATAGGAGGATCCATGCATTTCCAGGTGAGATTATAGTCATAGATATCTATTGTTGTACATTGGGGTCAAAAATAGACTTAATAGGCATTTGCGGTTGAGTGTGAGTACAATTCCATACAAAGCAAAAGTGGATGAAATCTAGATATGAGCAAGAATCTCATGAAGGGGTATCTAGGTCACCCATGATTTTATATAGTTGTTTTAGAAAAACTTGAGATATACCTAAATTTGTTTGTCATGAGGGCTACAAGGCCATTAAGCCTAAACTAAAAACCTAGTATGAAGAATAGGTGTATGATTGAGTTAAGAGCTTAACACCTATAATAGGTAAACTTAAGTGTCCTAAGTATACCTAAGGTGATTCATGACCTTCCATGAGGATTTGAGTATTTTGACTCCTTTAGACCTACCTAGGCCATACCTAGTGACTTTTAGAAGTATGCATGAGGAGAGAACTTGATGACAAAATGGATAAAATGATGATTGAGGAAGGTAATTGATGCAGGGGGGAGAGTCTATACAAAATAATCGGAGCTTGTATAAAATATTGAACATACTTACCATTGGAGACCTATATAGGCTAGACCTAGTGTACAAGAACATCACATAGTAATTGAACTAGAGAAGAAGAAGATAGAGTGGAGTTAAGAGTGAGACAATGGTTTTGATGGAGATGTGATGATAGGATCAAGAGCATGGGAATAATGATCATTTTCCAAGGTATGCCCACTTCATGCTTACTTTTAAATAGATGTTTGTACTAATACAACTTTGTGTAAAGAAGCAATATATCTAGTATTTTTTTTGAGAACATGATATATGAATTATGAAATGGAGTGTGTAATGAGATCCTCAATGTAAGGGGTGATGAAAGAAGCACTCTGAATTAGAGTGCTCTAAAAATCAGCATGGAAGAGGTAAGTGAACAAAACAAGAACATAGACTAACAAGTGAACATGGTATATCCCTTGCATCAATTTTGGTATTAGAGCTATGGTTAGCTCGATAGGACCAGATTTATCACAGATATTTATAGAAATTGAGATTGATTGATAATGTGAAGTTGATTGTGTTAGTATGGAAAAGGTAGAGAAGCCATCATTGTAGGGTATTATGGATTTGATTAAGGGAGAAGTTTTGAGAAAGATGGATAACATGATGGATGAGATTAGTAATCTAGGGACAAGGATGAAAAAAATGGAGGTAATATGTTTAAATATGGAGAAGAAAACCGATAGAGATGATGATAACAGGCATGGAGAATCACTTTTTCTAAGGAGAGTCCTCTACAACAACAAGCTAAAGTTCAGAACCAATCTACAGGAGAATCCTCTTCAGGACCAGGTGTAAAACCAAAGGTAAGTGTTGTAATGCCATTATAGATAATGGTAGCATAGATAACATTGTTCCAGAGGAAATGGTTAGTAATTTGGGCTTAAGAAGTTTAGTTCACCCTACACCATATAGGGTAGCATGGGTTCAGAAATATCATCGAATCTTGTTAATCAACAATGCATGGTTCCATTTCAAATTGGTATTCTAAGAGATGAAGTATTGTGTGATGTGATGCATATGGATGTGTATTGTCTACTTTTAGGTAGACCATGACAATATGATAGAAGAGTAGTGTATAATGGAAGATTAAATAAGTGTTTTCTAATGAAATATGGAAAAGAACATGTTTTTTTCCTTTGGTGGATCAAGATGCATGTAAAGAAAATAGAAGCATGGTGTTTGGCTTCAAAGAATCTATTGAGAAGAATAAGAATCGGTCTTAGCATTCATGAAGGAAGGAGAAGTGAATGAGTCCTTGGAAATAGGATACAAGAAAAATGTTTCCAAGAAGGTGCAATAGTTAATGGATCAAGAAAACCAAATGAGAGAAGAGAAGCAAGCCCAAATGAGGCTAAGGAGAACATGAAGTTCTCAATCCAAGAGAAGGATGACCAAGAAGGTCAATTGAGTCACTTAGGTAAGTGTGATAAAGTGAGTTCTCTTAAAGAAGAGAAGAAGAAGAAAGGGCATGGGAGATAGTCCTTGGAGATCTTATGCAAGATCATGAAGAAGAAGAGAGTAGGAGACACAAAGGTGTCAAGGGAAGGACATAGGAAGGTCACTTGAAGACCAAGATAGAGAAGGTGAAGGACAATCAGACCTTGTGAAAAGACTAAAACAAGAGGAAAGCATATCAACAAGAGGAAATGAGGAAGAATTCAGAGAGATGGGAGATGATATTCAAGAAGAACAACAATGTCTTGATGAAAACATCATAAGTGATGAAGAACAACAAAGTAAGTTGAAAAAAAAAGCTTACAAACAATCCTAGAAGAGAATACAAGTGGAAAACAAGTGAAGAACATGCATGAAGCAGCTAAAGAGGTCAATAAGCCTCTTATTTTTGAATCTAATTGTGTGTTAGCATGTGTGAATGCAGGTTTCAGAGATAGAGTAGCAAGGATGAACATGAGTTATAAAGGATTGAGTAAATTCATCAAAAGAAGAGGAGAAGCAGGGATTTATGGTGCTAATATTGTCAATTGGAAAAGAAGACCATGTGAGAAACAACATAATGAAGGATATGACAAAAATCTTGAGTCAAGAACAGAATGCCAATAATACTTGAGTAAGATGAATTTGCAGGTTATATGGTCATGATAAAGTGAAATTCATGCAATCAAACAAAATGATGACATCTATAGTCATAGGAGAAATCCTATCAAGAGGTAAAGAAAGGAAAGGAACAAAGTAGGAGTTGAAGTCAAGTGAACCAAAACAAGTCCATTAAGAAAATTGAGGTGGTAGTTAGTAAAAATGATAATAAAGAAGAGGATGCTTTCAGAGCATCCTAAATCATGAAGGATATGATATGAACCATGTCAACCAGAGGGCACTCCTTCAAGAGGTCCTATGGTGATGAAATGGTGTCTAATTACAATTTAGAAAGTCAAAAATGAAAAATAAGAATAAGGTTTCAAGGAGATAGAAATATAACAAAGATAACCACCTGAAAACACAAGATGAAGTTTTATATAAAAATGCTTCAATGAATTCTGAAGAAGAGAAGGAGCTACAAGGGCATGAGATGAAACAAGAGGCATATAACCTCCCAGATGAATGCAAAAGAATTGGATTTCAGTATTGAAGACTTACATTTCATTAGAAAAGTGAAGCAAGCTTATGAAGGAGCCAAGTGTGAACATGATGGAAGTGCTAGTAGGGTGATAGAATAAGTGAGATAGGCACTTAAGTCTTGGATTTGATGCCTAATAATTCCCTAATGCTTAGATTTTTAGGTAAAAATGAAGAATGTAATAAGGATATGCTAAGTGTTGGGAAGATGAGATTTATGGTGTATAGATATATTAAAAGAAGACCAAGCATAAAAACAATCAATGGAGGATATAAATAAGAAGAAAAAATACACAAGATTTAAAGTAAAGTTCACCCAATTCATGGGTTAATTTCACCAACAAATAGCCAATTTATTATCAGGGAAAGAAATACAATGAAGATTTGCAATCTTCCATACCTTAAGAAACTTGATGTCATGTACTTTCTTCTCTACAAATTTCTCTTTTTCTAAGAAAGGAAACTTCTCATCCTAATTCTCAATGAATTATCACTTCTAAAATCCTAAGCGTTATGATTATATGGTGTCATCTACAATCTTAGGTAGATTTAGATATGTAATTATAACCATTAGATTCACTTTAACCACTAAAGATAGTTCTAATTTCAAAATTTAATTATAAGAGAAGTCACGCATGAGATGCAAACCAATGCCATATTAGCCTCCCAAAGAATGAAAAGAGTTAGATTATCCCTAACCGATATTAGTTCCTCCTTAGCTGGTGATATCGGTCCATGGGTGAGGCAAGTGTGAAAATGAGAAGGTGGTTCGTCAACTAACGCACTTAAACTTTTTATTTTGTATTCCAACAAATGCTATGAAGCATGTCAATGAAGCAATTAAGCTCCATAACTCAACACTAAGATGCATGATAATAAAAACTAGAACAAGAGACAAGCAAGAATACAAAGTATAGGAGAGGAAATGTAAATATGAGTTCAGAGTGGTGATAGAGAGGTAGGAGAGACCAACAAGGCAAGGTGGACATTCAAGAAAGACAAGACATGATTGGAAGGCAAGGAGAAAGAAGAGTTCTACATGGCATTTGAGCAGAGCTCAAATATTTCCCACCAAGGGAATCTAATGCAGAACATAAAGATGGTTAGTGTCTTAGGGTCATGTAATTTTATTATGCTCATTTGATAACATTCAAATCATATCGATGAGTGATTTTCTTAATGGAGTTAATGTAAGTGTGAGTGTGAAATTAGATGTGTTGTAAAAAGTGAAAAGTGAGTGTGTAAGTAGGGATAAAAGAAATTGAAATATTTGTTTTTATGCCTATTCAAGGCTATATGGTTGTGATATGAGTCATAATAGGGATATGGATGAGGTCTAGAGTGTGTGAGATGTTTTGTTAATAAATTTTCTATATTGGTAGGTTGTTGAGCTCTCTTAGGAGCTAGTTATGAGATCTAGTAGTTTTTAGTCTAGGTGTGTATGGAGAATTCCATAGAGAAGAAGAATGGAGAAATGTGCATTTTGATGTAATCAAGGAGTATGTTAAATGAATAAGACAAAGGAGTACTTTTTAGATAATTTGTTATTGAGTTTGCACATTATTGTTGAAATTGCCAATTATCTTTATACTATCGTGTTCTGACCGAGACTCTAAAATTGATAGTCCTCCTTAAATGAATTTTGTGAGACATGTAAAGGCATGGTGAGCTAGAGGAAGGTAAAAGAATGAACTATGAATTTTTGTAGGCTTTGAAACTATGAAATTTTTCTTGTAGCCCTAATTGTATGCCTTCGGGCCAAAACTAGGGCTTTGTGCCATTTGAATTCTATCCAACCAAAACTCATAAAAATTAGTGAACATCTTTGTTTTGGTGAAGTATAGAAGTGTGTGGAGTTTCAGGTTGTAATTCACATGTGGGAGGAAAATAAAATAGGTTTTGCAAGGTTGAATATTCCAGTTGCGGAAAGTGAGAAATTGGTTGCATGCATGGGCAAATTATCAAATCAAAACCCAAAATTCATCAAGAAACATCTAGAATACATTTCAGATGAGGATTCATGCATTTCAAGTGAGATCATAGTCTTAGATATCTACTTGGTACCGTAGGGGCTCAAAAATAGACCTAATAGGCATTTGCAATAGAGTGTGAGTAGAATCCCGTATAAAGCAAAAGTGAATGAAATCTATATATGAGCAAGAAGCCCATGAAGGGGTATCTAGATCACTCATGAGTTTATATAGTTGTTTCAAAAAACTTGAGATACACCTAAATTTGTATATCATGAGGGTTACAAGGCCATTAGGCCTAAACTAAAAACCTAGTATGAAGAATAAGTGTATGATAGGTAAACTTAAGTGTCCTAAGCATGCCTAAGGTGATTCGTGACCTTCCATGAGGATTTGAATATTTTGATTCCTTTAGACCTACCTAGGCCATACCTAGTGACTTAAAGAAGAATGCATGAGGAGAGAACTTGATAACAAAATGGATAGAATGGTGATTGAGGAAGGTAACTGATGCAAGGGAGAGTGTGTACAAAAGACTAAGGAGCTTGTATGAAACATTGAGCATACTTACCATTAGAGACCTATATAGGCTAGACCTAGAGTACAAGAACATTGCATAGTAATTAAACTAGAAGAAGAAGATAGATAGAGTGGAGTTAAGAGTGAGAGCAGAGGATTTTTATGAAGATTTGATGATAGGATCAAGAACAAGGGAACTATGATCATTTGCCAAGGTATGCCCAGTCCATGATTGCTTTTAGATAGATGCTTGTACTAATACAAGTTTGTGTAAAGAAGCAATATATTTAGTATTTGTTTTTGAGCACATGTTATATGACTTGTGAAATGGAGTGTGTACTAAGATCCTCGGTGCAAGGGGTGATGAAAGAAGCACTAGAACTGGAGTGCTCTAAAAATCAACATGGAAGAGGTAAATGAACAAAACAAGAACATAGACTAACAAGTGAACATGGTATATCCCTTGCACCAATGTGTGTGACATTGCCAATAGCTTGAACAAGGTGAAAACAGGTGGAGCAAGGTGTTTGAGAGAATAGAAACAGATTCGAAAGCTATAAAATCCTAGAAGGTCATTGAAACCCTAGATAGACCTAATTAGAGACCTAGTTTAAAAGGAGCAATTCATGTTGGAGGAGTTGTACACAAAGTTATAGGATGAAATTTACCATGAAGTTGAAGGAGGATAAAGGGTATCGGGAACACTAATTAATTTTTCTTGAAAGTTTGTAGGTTATTCCAAACAATAAGCTTTAGGTGCTTGGAGGGCTAGAAATTAGGCCTTGTTGACAATGTAGAGGTGGAATAATAGTTGATTGATAAATAATTGAACCTTGAAACTTTGGAAACAGTTAAAATGCCAAAATGGGTACCTAAATATCTTGATAAGTGAAGCTTGACTCTTTTAGATTGTCATTTTCTTCAAAATTTGGCTTATGGAAGGGCTACTAGTTGTTTTGGAGGTCTAATAGGTGAATGAGAAAATATGATGGTTTGTAACTTTTGAAGTATCTAATCATGATGGTTTTGTGTATCCGAGCGGAGTCCAAGGCAATTCGATATTTTTGTGTTAGTTGAGTAAGACAATTTGGCATTGGTAAACAAGTTTAGGATTCTCAGATTTTGAGAAATTTGCATGTTTTGGATGATTTGATATTAAACTAACATTTTGTGTTGTGTTTAGTTTGGGTCCAACACTCCTCTACATCACATGTTTAAGAGGAAATCATGGTACCTACTCAAATTTTTGTGATTTTATCTTTTACTAGTTAGTTATTATTTTGAAGATTTTGGCTATTATTTGATTTGGGTCGTATACGTTCATATTGTTATCACATAGTGTACTTAATGAATTGAAAATTTGAAGGGTACTCATTCATCCACATATGTTTTGTGAATTCATTTTAAAGTACATGTGTGACCTAATAGAATTGGAATGCATCACTTTTAATATAATAATTTTCCAATAATTATAATTTCAATAATAGTTCGGAAGTTTGGAGATCTCCAAAGAGAATAAGATAGAAAAATTTACCAAATTTCCACCTCCCCTCCCAATGTACTAAAATTTTTGGTGAGGTAAAATTATTTGAATTTCATTGGCAATCTAATAGATAGCTAGGTTACAAGAGCATAAAACATTGAATGAAAGAAAAGGAAAGAAACAATAAAAACATAATATTATAATGTAAATGAAAGGTGTTATATTATGTTGAATATTTTACATGATTTACCCTCTTTATGAATTTTATGGTAAGGTAATATGTACAAGGCAAATTCTCCTTGGGTTTAATGTTGTTACACCCCTACCAGGGTCCCCCCAATCAATTTTGGGAAAAACTAGATCCCAATTCTACAAAGATTAATCAGTTCTATTGCTGAACGTGGAACTCTTGTAGAAAATCAAAAATTATTTTCGATTGACCAATATTCCACCAATTTGTATGGTTCAATATAATATAAATATAGTATTCTCATCTTGTTGATAATACCGGTTTTTCAAGAAACACTTTTAGTAGGGTCCCCATATTTATTTTCGTGTTGGGATGAGTATTTTAACCTATGCTATCATATAGGTGGTTAGAGAACCCCGATTTATGGAAATTGTTGTGGGGTTGTATTCTTGGCCTATGGTTTTGATACCTATTGTATTGTAATGTCACTTAAGAAGCTACCAGTTAATATTTCTAAATATACTCACATATGTATTAGGATAAGATAGAAATTTGAAGTACATTATTATATTATTAACGATTGATTTAAATCCAATAAAGCGTTATTGTACTAGGTTTTTTCTCGAAAGGGTTTTTCGGTGAAAAATTGTCTATTTTGTAATCTTATGTGCACCATTTAAAGACTCTATTAGTAGATTTCTTATGTTGTATAGTCTATCACATCAAATGTATCGGACATAGATTTTATCTTTATTTAAATTGTCGGGGTTTCCTTCCTCGTTATAAAACGTCTTCTTGAGTAGCAAATGTGCATGTAAGAATATTTGTGTAAGGGTAATTGCTACAAAGCACAATGAAAGGGATCAAAAAATTTAATGGAAAATGTTGAGCTATGGAATCTCAAGATGGAAGGTCTCCTTATAGATAGAGATCGGTGGGTTGTTGTATCGAGTACAACTTTCACATATGAAGGAAAAAGAATCGTAAAATATCGATATGAAGGTAGATATTTCAATCACATTGTGTTTTTTAGATTCAATCTTGTTGAATGTATCAATAGAAACCATGGTTAAAAATTTATGGGATGAGTTAGGGACCTGTATTAGAAAAAGTCTGGAAAATACACTTTTTCTTTGGAAGTTATATTCATTGAGGATGAATGATGGTGATTGTATAGATAAACTCCAAAAATCCTTCGATATTCTAGGAAGTCGGTTACTTTTTGTCAAAATAAATATTGATGAAGAAGAAAAGAGTATTATTGTGCATTATTCTTTACTTCAATCTTGGGATAATCTAGATATCTAGTACTAAATTTTGATTGCAAATTGAAGATTTAGCATCGTCATTATTATTAGTGGAAATGAGGTGGATTTTTTTAGGATTACCAAATGAATGATGATTTTTTGTAAGATTTTGTTCTCAAGAGTGAAGCAAAAAGGGTAAGACAATCAAATTCTAGATGGAAATTTAAGACTACATTGAAATATAAGATAAGACATGTTGGAATTCTAATAAAATGGGGAATTTTAAGTACTATATATCTATAAAGGTTAAAAATGGTAAGTCATCATAAATTGTTGCATCTATAGATACAAATCCCTCTAGTGAATGCTCAAGGGATTTATTGTAGGTAACTTCAAGCCATAGGTGATTCACAATCCAAAGCATTACCTATCACGTGAGTTTGTATAGGGGTTTTAAATATTAGTCAAAATGGACCCAATATATTTCCATATATCAAGGGGTTATATTATACGTGTTTTAAAAAATATATTATGGGTAGGGTATGTGGAGTGATAAGGAGGAGGGAGGAGGAGTATTTTTGGGGAAGATGAAGAAGCTCTAAATTTAGATAGTTTTCATTGTGTGTTTTTTCAAAGTAGTGTGTTTTTAGAGAAGCGATGTGTATTTCCGTATTAACAACACTACAAAACTCTTAATACTTCTAAGGCATCCTTCATAGTATCATAACTAAGGTATATTTTGTGTCATTCGATTCAAAATTTTAAGGAGAATGGATTTCATGAAGATTAATAAATTTAACTAACAATAATGCAACCAAATACGACCCTCGACATTACTACACAAAGTTTAATCAGTGTGACAAATATAGATATAAATGAAAGGAAGTGAGACATCAAATTACACATATTGATGGTTTGTACTTATTGAGTCCAATATGAATTTCTTCAAGAGAAATATTATTATTTTTTAAATTGTAAGACATTGAAGATGTAGAAATTAAAAAGGGGTATAAAAATGTCAAGGATGGGTAATTTGAATATATGGTAAAAGAAGGGGTATTTTATAATTGAAAAGTTATATTGGGAGGGTGCTAATAATAGAAGCTTGAGATGTAGATTTGGAAATAGGATTATTATTTAGTATCCAACGATTTCACATGATAGGACATAAGTTTTCATAGTGAATCCTCATGCTTGAAGCTCACGTGCATGCAATGATAAATAGTTGTTAAACTCGAGTGTCTATTTTGATATGGCTCCCCATATAGAGTTGTTCAATGAATATGAAAGGAACCATAGAGGTGAATTCTTCTTAGGATACAACTCAACATATGAGATCATAGGTTGAGGAAGAGTCAAGTTGATGTTTAAAGATGAAAGAGTTCGGACCTACCTAGTGTTTTGAACATTTTAGGTTTGATAAGAATCATATTTTCATTAAGCAAGATGAATGGAATGAGCATGTAGGTAGCATTTAGTAAGGATTATTATAAGATGGTATGTGAAGCAATTGTATAACAAGAGGATTATGTACAAGAATATTGTTCAAGCTTGAGGAAAGTATTGTAAGTGATAGATGTAATGGCTATGTTATTCTTGAAGTTTAAAATGTTTTAGATTGGACCCATGTATTTCTGAGAAAATAAAATGGGATGGCATTAGATGATAAAACATATTGGAGAGAAATTCCTTTGAGCATTAATAACTAACAATATGGTTGAAGAAATTTCAGATTTTCCTTTAGATTTTAATTTCTTTGAGCATTGTGTATTTGATAAGAAAACTCGAGTAAAGTTTCCTAGTAGTGTTATAATAGCAAAAGGATTTTAAATTTAATACATGGTAATGTGTGTTGACCTATGAAGGTTCCATCACTAGGAAAATCTCTATAGTGTATCACTTTCATACATTATTTCTCAAGGAAGACCTAGGTATATTTCATTCGAATAATTTTGATGTTATCAATAAGTTCAACATGTGTAAAGCTCTTGTAGAAAATTGGACAAACAAGAATATCCATGTTTTCAGAAATGATAATGGTGGGGATTAATACTCTAATGAATTCAAGCAATTCTATAAACAATGTGGAATAAAAATGCAAAAAAACAAGTCCATATACACCACATTTAAAATGGAGTTGCAAAAAGAATGAATATGACAATGATGAATAAGGCTAAAAATATTCTTAGTGGTGTAGGCTTGGATAGGAAATTATAAGCAAAATCAATACCAATTGCCTCTGACGTAAGATATAATGTGATGGTATTAATTGATGGAACATATCGGAGAGAGGCCTTTGAGCTTGAATTACTAAAGGTATACTTGAAGGAATTTCTGATTTCCCTTTATATTTTAATTTCCATGAGCATTATGTATTTGAGAAGTAAACCTTAGTAAATTTTCCCAATAGTGCCATAAGAGCATAAAGGATTTTACATTTAATATATAGTAATTTGTTTTGACCTATGAAGGTTCCATCACTAGGAAAATCTCTATATTATGTCGCTTTCACATGTGATTTCTCAAGGAAGAAATGGGTATATTTAATCCATAATAAATATGATGTTTTCAATAATTTCAAAGTGTTTAAGGTTATTGTGGAAAATCGACGAAGAAGAAGAATATAACAATTTTTAGAGCTGACAATGGTGGGGAGTGTTACTTTAATGCATTCGAGAGGTTTTATAAACAATGTGGAATAAAAAGGTAGAAAACAAGTCCATATACACCACAATTAAAATGGAGTTACGAAATGATAAATACAAACCGAATGAATAAGTAAAAAAGTAAGCTTAATGATGTATGTATGGATATGAAATTATGGAAAAATTAGTACCAATTACTTGCTTTTGGATAAAATAGATCATCCACACTAGCCCTTGTCGATAAAACTCGATAGGAAGCTTAGATTGGAAAGAAAACCATAATCCAACATGTGTGTGTGTGTGTGGGGCGGGGAGGCGGGGTAAAAAGTAAGCTTAATGATGTATGTATGGATATGAAATTATGGAAAAATTAGTACCAATTACTTGCTTTTGGATAAAATAGATCATCCACACTAGCCCTTGTCGATAAAACTCAATAGGAAGCTTAGATTGGAAATAAAACCATAATCTAACATGCGCGCGCACGTGTGTGCGTGTGCGCGTGTGCATGTGTGTGTGTGTGTGCGTATGTGTGCGTGTGTGTGTGCGTGCATGTGTGTGTGTGTATTTCCTCCCTCCTACATAGGAAGCATTTGAAGAAGACAACTTGCAGGAGCTACATTTTTTTCAAGCAGGGGAGAATGATGCGCCAAAATTAGCAGGAACTTGACAAGGTCATAACTTGAGCTCGAGTGTCCATTTGAGTCCGTTTTTTTTTTGAAACCACATGTTTCGATGAGACGAACGCAGCGGCAAACACCCCTACCAGGTTGGGGCAAGTTTTCGACACGTTTTCGGGCCCTAAATCCGCCATCTTGAGGCCGAAAATTAGGATTTAAGTTATAGTTCGGTTTTTTCCTATTTTTGGGCATTAGTTAATTTTAGTCTATTAGTTGCATTATGAGTTAGAAAGTTGGCAATTCCTCTAATTTAGGGATGTAGAAGATGCATGGCAATTTCATGCCCATAGGAATAAGCATGCGAACTTACTAAGAATAGCAAGTTCTAGTAAACTGCTAAAAATAGTAATTTCCGCCACCTAGAGTAGATTTAGTCAGAGTTAGCTAGAGTTTACTTGGCAACTTGAGTTGGGAGTTGTTTTCCTATTTAGGAAACATTGTAATTCATTATTCAATAACAAAGAAGGAGATCTATTTTCTTTTGGAGTTCATATTATTTGCAGTATATCTGGTTTGTTCATAATTTGGCTACATTAATCCTCATGATTTTCCATTGCCACTTGAACTTCCACTATTTTCACTCATATTGTTTCCACTCTTCCTACTTTTATCACTTCTTCTCCTTCAACACCGGTGATTGCCCTTATTTCCACTTTTCCAAAAAAAAAAAAAAATCTAAAATTTTCTAATCTCCCATTATTTCTTCTTAATCTATCCATGAAGTGGTGATAACAATATCTCATGCTCAAAGTGATTCAGTTATGATTGTGCATTCCATCTCTCCTCTCATTTCCATTCCAACATCCCAATTTATTGCACTCCCAACTTTATCCACTTTGCCACTTCTCGATATACCATTCCAAACATTGCACAAAAATCCTTCACTCCATCCATTGTCTCCACCACTTGCATCTCCAAACGTAAACAAACTAAATCCATAATGCTACCCATATCATTCATAGAGATGTTGAGATCACAAGGATTTGATTCAGCCATGTCCCTTCCTTCACTCCTATCTCTTACATCACATATTTCTCACGAGTACATTCCCGAATCATTTCCCACTTTCTTAGTTTCTATTGCATCTTCCCACCTATCCTCTTCATCAACTCTCTTTCCATCTGTCATTTCTTCCCAATTGCCACTACCACTTCATGTTTCCACTACATCCGAGATGTTGAAAAGTACCACCACCATTACTTTGCTACTACTTTTGCTCCTCCTCAAATCATTTATACACATCAAGATGTAAGGAATGATAAGAATTATCAATTGATATAAAAATTTGACGAAAAGACCTTGGGCATATTTCTGATCCATGCTCGAAAATATTTTAACACGAGTAGTCATGCTTTCAACCAATTTATGATTCATAGAAAAAATTTAAGAGGTCCAAAGTTTGATTAAAGGATAACATTGATAGATCACTTAAAAATTTAATGCAAATATTTTATTGGTTGTTTTGTGAAGAACGAAAATGAGCAATTTGTGAAGAATTAAAAAAACTCTCTTATAGACAAATATAATTTTCCATTTTTTTGGCATCCCCATTTTATTGTAATTATATAAAAACGGATTCAACGAACACTTATAACTTAGCTAAGAAATAGAGGAGAAAGAGAGTAGAATGGATGCTCTCACATGTGACAGTCCAATCACCCCATACAGCGGTTAAAAACATAAAAGGAGAAGAAAAATAAAACATATGACAATTAAGACAGTTTGTGGGGAGGCCATAACAGTGATTATATCTCTACGTAGATGACGCAGTTGCAGTGGTGATGATGTTAAGATTGAGAGCACTTGGACCTTTTCGCCTTCCACGACGTCATACTCCACAGACTGCCCCTCCTCTAATGTTTTGTTGGGTTTCTTATCCACGCAATGACAATATACAGATTACGAATGCCTGGTGAATGTCACTGCAGAAACGAAGGCAATGGCAGCGGATACCATTGCATTTGCGATGTGTGCGACTATTTTGCACACCTTCATCACCTTCTTCGTATTCTTATCACTAAACGACAGTAGGGATGCATTTTTCTTCCGGATCCGCAGGTGAGGAATTACAGTTAGGCCTAGGATGGATAACAGAGCATATTTCCGAACGACATTGCTCTGGATTCTGGACGCCCATGCCGACCGCCAAATTTTCTTCACAACCGCTCCAACACACTATTCCAATTTACATCGCAAACCCCCAATTTATCGCCAATAATATGAAAACTCAACACAGGTCGAGGGTTCGATCCTACTCCATTGCAGTCGATCCTGCTTCTCTTTTCTTCTGCACTCCAAAGGGACGAAATGCATACATACGGTGGTGTGACTATGTATGCAAAGGCACGGATAGCCTGTGTGTAAGCAAATTCGGCCCCACAGACGTTACCTGTCTGATTGTGTGATGGAAAAATACGTCGCTGACTCGCTAGAAGCCTGGAATTTCAAATTATCTGTGCCTGTCAAAAAAAAATCGCTTAACGGATTAGATTTTTCAGGTGGCTGTAAATTCCAGTAATTTTTATAGATTTGTTCATATATATATACATAGGTATTATCTTTTTATATAAACCACAAAAAAAACTTACGGTTTTAAAAATTACAGCCTGTCATTGTCTACGGGTTTTTTTAAATCACTAATATATAGTTAAAATCACAAACATGAATATAAGCATTTTTGTATTTCACTTTCGAACTCAAAAAAATACTTGCATCAATTGCATGCAACCACATTTTTCCATTGCGAAAACGATCCATATCCGTAAAAACCCATGGGTCATCGCAGACTCCCAATTCCGATTAAGAGGGAAACAACCCTAAAAAATCCAAAGCAAACTCAAATTTGGCGTCAATATGGACCGGAAACAGCAAAGATCAAGAACCCTTAGGGAGAAAAAGAGGTCTACAATTATGTGAGAGAAATATAATAGGAAAGAAATTTAAATGTATCAGTTTTACACGGAGAGACGAGTGGCCCGAGTAAGATAAGTGGTATCGTGGACTACAATGATTGCACTATATGAAAAAAATGAGTTTGTTGAAAAGACCTTCGAAAATTTCAGCCAAATGTAGTTTGCAGGTGTAAAACCAGAGTGCACAACCTTTGCCAGCATTCCTCTGGCCTCTATCAGAATGGGAGATTTAAAACGTGGCATTTTCCAACGTCAAATTACAGATAAAGAATGAGTAAGAGGGGACTAAGGAGGGAGCAGCTAACAGAGGACATGGGAATCCTCACACAACATTGATGTCGTTTCACCAAATGTAACCAAAAGGTGTTCAATCCAATCAGATAACCTTTGCTAGCATGCTACCAGACTATGTAAAAAGAGGAGTTTTGAAACAGGGCGCGGGACAACCTCCAAAGCATTATGGAGAAGGGACTTCCAATAGATGTTGAGTTGCAGGTGCCTTGGGAGATGTCTGCAAAATGTGGATGCATGCATAGGGCATGAGAACTATTCAACTAGATACCTTGAAGAAATGTGATCTCATCCAGCCTACTTGCCACAGGGTAATTCTACTAAAGGAAAACCCTTTGCAAATTCCAAAACTTCCCAAGCTTGTGAGGTGTCATTCCCGAAATACTTTTACGGTATAGGTAGAGATTTAGAACATGGAATTTCCCTGCATCAAACTATAGACATATCCAAACAGCTATTGACATCTCTACATCTGAAATAACTAACCAATGGGGAAAATTAAAAAACTCCTACATCCCTTTACATGTACATAGAGCCACTACTCTAGAAGAAACTGCAACTGGAACAAGTAGTGACTACAATAACTCGCAGGGATCTAACCCCCTGCATGCAGAACTATTTGAATGGGAGCATATAGCATGCATGCACCCAACACTCAATATAACAATTGATGATGTAGACATGATAGGCCTTCGTGACTTTGACATTAACCACAATTGGAAGGTACATTCCATCCCTGTTGCCTTACAAAAAAGTGCACCTAAATTCATAGACCTTGCCCGCACTGAAAATTCATACAAGGGAAACACCCACCATTGAAGATGATCATTCAGGGAACCGCTGGTACATGAAAATCATACCTCATACAATGCATTAGAAATGGGCTTCAAAATATCACAGGAACATTTAAATCTTCCATTCTTGTACTAGCCCCAACAGGTATTGTTGCATTCAACATAAAATCATCTACTATACATTCTTCCCTCCGAATACCCATTTCCGACATGAAACCTCTTGAAGGCCAAGCCCTAGAAATCTTCCAAGAGTGTATGAGTGCCATACAATACATACTCATAGATGAAATGAGCTTTATAGGTCCTACAACGTTAAAAACATCAACAAAAGACTTCGTGAGGCATTCCCCCAACAAAATAACCACGCATTCGGCAACTACTCAATGATTTTGGTGGGTGGCTTAGGCCAGCTCCCTCCGGTCAACGATGTACCATTATATGCAGGCAACAAAATAGGCATCTCCCTTTGGCATGCTTTTGATATAGTGATCACCTTGGACACAAACTTCAGGCAACAAGGATTGAACCCGACACAACTTGAATTCGGGAAATGTTGACCAACATCATAAATGTAGAAGCAACCATTAAGGATTGGTCTCTTCTCATGTCACGTACAAATTCACACACGTCTACCTCAGAGCAATCCAGCTTCATGACTGAGAAACACCTTTTTGCAACAAAGGAACTCGCAAGCAAGCACAATAAAAAATGCTAAAATCTTTACATGTGCCAATTGCAAGGAGCATCGCAGAACAAAGCAAGCATAACTTTGACTCAAACATCAACGACCCTCAACTGGAGCCGATAATATTCCTATGCACCTGGATAGGAGGTCATGTTGACATCTAACTTGTGGGTTAGCTCAGGATTGGTTAATGGTGCACTAGGGCAAGTGCTCGATGTGGTGTACAATCCAGAATCACACCCACCAGACTTGTCATCCTTTGTTGTTGTCAACTTCAGACACTACCAAGGGCCCACATGGGACAAACTCAACCCAACCCACTTTCCCCTACCTCCTGTCACATGTGGCACTCGTTGCCAAATCCCCCTAAAAATGTCTTGGGGCCTCACCATCCACAAATCACAAGGCCTAACTCTTGACAAGGCCACAGTAGACATCGGAAATGTTGACCATCAAGGATTAACATTCACGGCAATGTCAAGAGCTCATGCCATAAAAGATCTACAAATTCTACCAGCTTTTACGTTTGAATGCTACACAAGAATGAGATATAAAAAGAATGTAAAAGCATGCAAGGAAGAGGAGCAAAGACTTTGTAACACACATTTGTCTCATCACATACAATGCATGTGCACACTCCTACCTACATCATACCCGCAGTAGTGTGCCCAGATCTTGGTTCCAACCTACATATAGAAGTAAAGTGTTGCACATATATATACACAAAACCCACTTGTAATGCAATACAGATACAAGTCACCTTCACTTTGCATCCAAACCGTATTGTAATATTTTCAGTTAAGTTGCCCTGCTTTGCCTCAGGGAAATGCACGTTATGTTCAAGCGAACGAAGCGTGCTATGGAGGAATGGAATAGTGCGAGTAGCGTTTGGCTGTTGATGCAGATGGAGGTCGTGTCTGTGCAATTTCACCAGTTGACACAGGACATGGCTACGGCCTTGGACGTGCTGCCGCTTAAGCTCATGGACGTCACCGATGCACATAAAAACTGTCCATTTTTCGCTCGACTTAATTCTTATGCTCCAGTATAGGCATCACTTCTTAATCAGGACGGCTCGAAATTAAATACTGGAAATAGATTGGAAGATTGTTTCTTTTTTACCATTTACTGTATGTTACCAAAACAGTTGCCTGTAAGGTTAATATCAAACAATGCATCCCTGTTACAATTCAATGACACGATGCTTAATGTTTAACAGAACCTTGATTCTCTCTTTGGCACCAAGCATTTTTTAGATTTTTAAATTGACCTTGTTTCTTGAAAGCATATTTTTCATTATAATTAACTATTTCCACAATGCTTTAATGTTCTTGGTATGGTATATAGAAAACTTAGCCGGGTAAACTATCTTGCAAGGTGAGAAAAATGGCATGTATCTTCTGCATTAACAGAAAAAATATCTAATGACTGATTTGTGTATTTTGGGAAGGTTTTGCAACGTTTTTATAGCTGTTAAATCTTACTATAATATTGAAATCTGAATTAAAGATGTTAAGGTAAACATGAATTTTTAAGATATTAAAATCTGGAAAAGATATTTGTTGGGATTCATGCTGCTACTTAGTATTGGGAATACCTTGGGTATCACATACAGAGGGGGCTCTGTGTGCCCGAGATTTGGATTCAGCTGAGGTTACAGTGGAACACACGAGGGAGGATGACAAGGACCCTAGGTGTTTTTTTTATTAATTTTATTTTCTCAATTGTGAAGGGTATTATGTTCTCTATTTTTTGTACTTTGCAGGCAAATACAAAGGGGTTTGGGGAGGAAGTTTGATCCTTGAGCCAATTAAGTGTAAAATATTGAATTGTAGATATAATTTTAGGTGACAGGAAAAGGGTTGAGAGTAGCCCTCTGAGGAGGAAGAGAGGATAGAAATAAAATAAAATTGTATTGTAGACCAAAAGGGAGGGTGTTTCATTGTATTTGATCTTTAGTTAAATTTCTGCACTAAATTTGCACAAACATCGCTTTCCAAAATATTTTAATAAGGGCCTGTTAGTGTAGTGCCCTAAAATATTTTAATAAGCTCCGTCTCGAGCCCCATTGGGCCATTGGGAGTGTAAACATGCTGAGAAATCCGAAGCAGAGAAGAATCATAGCCACCGCTATAACTTCATCACCGCGGCTCATGTCTGTGCAGACTTCCTCAGCCTCGAAGCCATTGCAGTTTAGTAACAACTGTTCTTCCATGTCGTCTGGAATGGTCTTGTGGAAGGCATTATTGTTCTTGAAAAATAGAAATGTATGAGGTATTGTGGGAGAAAATTATACATGTGAGTCGGTGCAATGGCATTACCATTGACAGGAGAGACAAGGTTGTTTGCGTATCATAACAAATTATTTCATGCCGTCATATCTGTGAAGAGGAAGTTGCATGTGGCTTTCCGAGATGATAAAAAGTGGTAGTTACGCACATTCCACGCAATTGTATATGTTGCCGGCACGCATCAAGGCGGTATTCTGCGAAGTCCGCCCGTGAAATATCAAAAAGTGATGTCAGTCGTAAGGCTTAGTACATTTGTCGTCTTAAAAATGCTTTACTAATTTTCTTTCTCCTATTGATGACCGTCGTCGTTTTTGGAGGTGTCTCTTATGGTAAAAGGGTCCGTGCCTAACTATCACTTACGTTAGCACAGGCCCCAGCAAAATCGAGCCTAGCACCTGCGTGGCCGTGACACCACTGCATACGCCATCCTCTGCGCCACACATCATTTCATGTATCTACCTTTCTCATCATCCTCATAAATGGAACTGTGTAAGCAAATAATTAAATTCACCACCGCTAAAACTTTAGCCTTTCTAGGTGCCATTTTAACAGAACTTCTTCCTGCCAATGTCGCATCGGAGACTTGGGCGAATTGAATGGATTACATGTGTCAGTCAGACAATTTATATAGGGTAGATCAAATGCATCACACATCATAACGAAGGTGTGAACGGGGGGTGCGGGACAACTGATTAAGGTGCATTATTTTCAATAGACAAAGCAATTGTTATTTACTGCCTACATTGTATTCTTCCCCTTTGTCCACAATCTCTATTTTCTTGATTCATTTCGATGGTTGTTTGCATACTACTATGGATTCATTGTCGTAAGTGACTGTCTCAGGTAGGGAATGTCTCATAATCCTCCTTTCCTTGGTATAGAAAAAATCACCAGGTACGAAAAACGCAACGAACGTTCAGATTCAATCCAAGAAAATAAAAAAAGGCAAGCGACTACTGACTATCTTGCACTTGCACGAGTTGGCATAGTGCCACACTCAATGCACATCGGAAATCTACCCCCACCTACCCTTCGAATTGGACACATCAACAACTTAGCGTCCAAACAAATAAAAGTGATCGTTGCATGTATCTACCATGCTTATTATTATCAAGAATTCTCCAACTTTTCCTTGTATGGTTGATTGGATCCCACAACTATAGGGTGTAATTAATATTAATATGATGAACAAGTTCATAGATAATTTTTGTGATTGGCATGTCTATGTCATGCAAGTCTAAAAACCTATGCTTAAGAGAGTTTGCTATTTTATAAAATGCAGAGCTAAGAGAGTCTGTTTGAGATTGGGAGTTGTCTACACCATTCCTTAATAACAAACTTGAATTGGTCTAAAGTTTGAAAATAATTCGATGTTAAATCTTATGCCAAGCTCATAAATGTTAGTTCACGGGCGAGGAGGGTGATTATGGAACCAAGGTACTTAGTCTGAATGATTTATAATAACGAGTGCCACATTTCACAATGGGAGATTTACACACGGCATGTGAAATCTTCAATGTTAGTCAAATGTTGACATTGTTTCACCTAATACAACCAACATGTGTCTAATCTTTTTCTAGCACATGCTCACATCCTGTGAGAAAAAAGGAGCTTCAAAACAGGTCGTGGACTTTCACCAAAGCATAATAAGAATTGTTTTTCTTTCCAGATGTTGTAGTTGTACTATATTTCTCCCCCTGCCCATAATATGAACTTGAAACAATTTAAGATAGCATATATTTCACCACAAATTGTATATATGTATAAACATTTAGACGTGGAAAGACTCTCTCAAGAGTTTATTTCAGAAATTTCAGCTTTGATTAATTTCAAGTAATTGATAAGCACACATCCAATGGTCCACCAAGATAAATCCAACATCTATTTAAAATATTTGTATGTACCTAAAAAGGAAAATAATGCACCTGCTACAATAAATGTCAAAGAAGAAGATTGTTTTTACACTATTGAGGATATCATATAAGAGATTAAAATTTAACAAAGGAGAACAATAAGAGAACCCAACTAGATTCAAGCCAGCCCTTCACAGCTCTAGGATGTCGAGTTTCAACGGGCTATCATTTTTCAAAGGGATGGTAAGTGAACATTTAGGTGGGTTCGGTTCAATCCGTTTACAGAACTACCAATGCGTGTATTCAAAGGGAGTTCAGCAAACACCTTCAGAAGAACCCCTTCTTTACATATGAGTGGTGGTTCCAAAGCTTTAGAGGTAATTTTCTTGTATTTTGTTTTGCTTTATTATTTTTTAAATAAAAATGAAAAATGGGGGCGAAGGTTTTAATAAATAAGGTGAATTAGTGTTAAAAATATGAAATGATAGCATTTATGGGTGTATGATATTGTAAAATGTATTCTAAATATTTCTTATTTATTTATTTTTCATTTATCGCTGCATTATCTTCCGGCAATACTTCTATAAATTTACATTAACAAACTAAAATTGAGATTGGTAAACTTCAACAAGTGACAACAATTTGTCAAGATAAAATTCATTGTGAAAATATACTCAAAAGTCTTAAAAAAATAAACAATTAAACATATAAACCTTCAATTCTTTCCAACCTAAAACAATGCAAACGTTTATGGATGAGCTAATTATATCTATTGTGACAGGTGATGTAGTATACAATGAGGTTATGACTAGACTTCCTGATAATGAAGTTATAAAAAGTTCGTGTTTGACGAATTATTATAGAAACAAAATCTATGCACCTAGGTACCTTTCTAGGTCCTAAAACATACTAATATATACATGGTTCATACACAAGAAAACTAGTGGTTGATGACTCCTTCATCCTTTTGACTTTATCTATTACATTTCTCCGCATGTACACATCTTACAACTCTTTCGACACTTGGTGATTTATTCTTTAATGACCTCGGATGCTAACACCCGATAGGGACGAAGTGCCCTAGCACTCTTGTCCCTCTTGGATGCTCTTACCCTTCTTTATCTTCTTCTTGCTCTTTTGAGTCCTTTTCACCTTTTGGTCACCATTTTAAACTTTGGGTCTACCTTTCATATTGTCAATTACGAAATTCAAACAAGGGAATCATATATATACTTTGTTACTTCTCTCAAATAAGGGGCCAAGCACTAGAAGCATTATCTATCACCACCTAAACTTGCATAAAGGATCATGAGCACTACCTCTTACATGGAGTGCCCATGAGGGGGAAATAAAGAGTCTTGGGAGCATTGCACGTGAGACCCAACTTATATCCTCTGACCATGTTGGGAAGGTTTTACAAAGAAGGGATAATGATGACAATGTTAGCAACATCATCCAGCACATAACGATTTGTACGCTTGTGCACATTTAATATCAACTATTGAGTTGGATGTAATTGTGTATATTACACAGTTGTGTCGAATAACACGCATTATGTTTATCAACATATTTCAGTTATATGAGATGGTCTCACAGGACCACAATATTCTATTATCATGGGTGTTAGGTTATTTGAAGTAGAGGATTGCGCATGGAAAAACATCATTTGATCATATGTGAGGGTAGAGTATAGTAACATGTACATATGAACCATTTGTTGCCTCTACTCTGACACCAGACATTCAACATTATTCTACTTTGGTGTGTGCAAATTAAAACTTAAATTTAAATAACATTGTTCTTCCTTGTCAATTTAAACAATGTAAATATTAATATATTTTTTTTTGATGAAAAGGATCTTATATTATATTCATATATTTAACCTTACTGATATGAAATATTACAATGTGTACTTATATGTTTAGCCTTTGCACCTGTTTATGTAGGTGATTAATTTCATGCTTCATATCCCACTAACATTCCCTATATGACATTTTTAGATCTCTTGAATTAGTTGGGTTAAGGATTTGATCCCTTGATTGATCTCATTATTATACCTCTTGAATCAGTTAAGACATCGTCCTTATTTCACGGTGTAGATATTGTGGATTGTGATACCATTGATGGTAATGTCCCTGTTGATCCTGAGACACATTTAATAGAGGTGTGTGTGTGCACGCAAGCTGTGTGCGCTCGTACATGCGTGCGTGTGTGTGCGTGTGCGTGTGTGTGTGCGTGTGCGTGTGCGTGTGTGTGCATGTGCGTGTGTGCGCATGTGCGTGTGTGTGCGTGTGCGTGTGTGCATGTGCGTGTGCATGTGTGTGTATGTGTGTGCGTGTGTGTGCTGCGTGTGTGTGTGTGTGTGTGCGTGTGTGTGTGTGTGCGTGTGCATGTGCGCATGTGTGTGTGCATGTGCATGTGTGTGTGCGTGTGTGCGCGTGTGCATTTATATGTTCAGTGTGCGTGTGCGTGTGCGTGTGCGTGTGCGTGTGCGTGTGCGTGTGCGTGTGCGTGTGCGTGTGCGTGTGCGTGTGCGTGTGCGTGTGCGTGTGCAGTGCGTGTGCAGTGTGTGTGTGCGTGTGTGCGTGTGCGTGTGCGTGTGTGTGTGTGTGTGTGTGTGTGCATGTGCGTGCGTGCGTGTGTGTGTGTGTGTGTGTGTGTGTGTGTGTGTGTGTGTGTGTGTGTGTGTGTGTGTGTGTGTGTGTGTGTGTGTGTGTGTGTGTGTGTGTGTGTGTGTGTGTGAATAGCCTAATGGTGTAAAATGATACACAATTTATAGTTGTAATTTAATCTTTAAAAAAGTGAAGAGGGTTAAACGTGAAGAACAACCAAAGAAAGATCACGAAAAGATACATGTTCAATTAGAGGGAGGAATTGTGTCTAAATACAAAGTAGCTAAGAAGAAGAACCATTTTGAAGGAAGAAGAATCAAAGACACCAATCTTGAGAAGATCGAATTGAATTAGAATGCAACAAAATGGTATAGTCCTCCTAATTTATGTTATGTATTTATGATATCGAGTTTTGTAAGTTGATGATGAAGACCTCAAGAATTTGAAGGAGGTACTTGCCTCAAATGAAAATAAGACTTAGAAGAAGGCTATGGAGGAAGAATGGAGTCCTGAGATAAAAATTGGACATAAGAGATTGAAATTTCCTCCTAATAGAAAACATATTGGTTGTAAATAAGTATTCAAGAATCAAGTAAAAGGAAAAGTGGAGATGTATAAATATCTCTTAGTAGAAATGGGACTCTATAAGTTATAGAGAATTGAACACTATGAGAATTTTTCTCTTAATGTTAATCTAGCTTCAATTAGATTTCTTTTGGATATTGTTGCTTTTTTCATTTAAAATGAAATAAATGGATGTAAAGACAAAATTTCTTTATGATGAGCTCGAGGAATAAATATATATGGTGTAGCCATATTGTTTTGATTGGAAATAAAAGGAGGATTTGGAATACATGTTGACAAAGACTTTTTACGGCTTTAAGTAATCACCAAGGATGTGAAATCAGAAGTTTGATATATATGTGTTGGGGCTTGGGCTTACATGAAGAAAATTTGATCCCTATGTGTATTCCAAACAGGGAAGGTGGTATATTTTTTTATCATTGTTTTGTATGTTGTTGACATGCTAATAGTAATAAAGAAATGGTCAATCTAGTTAAATGTTAGATATCATCTTAGTTTATATGAAGGATCTATGAGCTAAAAAATATATGGGGCATAGAAATTAAAAGAGATTGTACTAACATGAAATAGTGGTTCAATCAAAGATATATGGTGAGATGATTCTATAGAGATTTAGATTATGGGAAAGTAAACATGTTAATACTCTCTTTGTTTACTAAGCCCGACATTTCCCTTCTACTTGGGTGTAGTGAGTAGATTTACGTCTAAATTAGGAAAGAACATTGAACTGGTGTGAAAAGAATCTATGAATATTTGTGTGGCACTTCATTATGCAATTTTCTACCAAGGAAGACTTGGTGATATTAAAAATATATAAGGACTTGTAAATTAACATTATTTTGAATATATTACTTATAGAAGATCTAAAAGTGCCCATGTGTTTAAATTGTTTGGTGGAGTAATGAGTTGGATGAACAAAATAGAGGCGATTATTGCAATATCTATGACAAAGGTAGAGTGCATTGTAATGGCTTGTTCCCGTAAGGAAGCAGTATGGTTACAAAGGTTGTGTTATAATGTTGGTCTCTTTTAGAAAGTTATAAGGATACACTATGATAGTCCATGTGTAATATATTTAGAAAATAACCCTATTTATCATTCTTGATCAAAGCATATCAATGCACATTATGGGTTTTTAGAGATATGGTTGAAGATAAAAAGGTATTGCTAATGAAATTCGATACAAACTATAATGTTGTTGATTTGCTGATTAAGGTTGTGATTACTAAAAACATTTCTTGGTGCATAAAATGAATGGGCATTGCTTCCCTTAGCATGGAAGTATGAATCCATGCACCCATATCCAAAGTATTCAACAAGTGGGAGAAGGTTGAAATGTGTTATATATTTTGTTTGATTTATCCCCTTTATAAAGTATATAGTGAATTAGCGTAATGGAATTAGCGTAATGGACATACACTATAGCATGTTTAGTTATATTGGGTTGATTCAACGTAACCCTCTATCTATATGATATGACACTTTGCGTACCCAAAATTGTAAGGCATCTATCACTGGAGCAGCGTAATAAGTTCCCAATGATGATACAGTCTCCTCAAGGTGTTGGGATCCGAAAAGCCCTCAAAGTATGCGTTAACATCCCGCATGCCCCGCTTAGCCCCCGCGCCCTTTGTTTTCCCCTTTTTCCCTCTTTCCTTGGCCTCTTGATCTTCAGTGACGAAACCGCCGCCTGCTCGGAGCGGCGGTCCTATGCGCGCGTTTCCCAGAACGTTCTTTTGACGCGACTCGCGTGAAATATCACGATTCACCAGCTTTCTTTGCCGACTTGGGCATGCATTTATGTTTTTGGTCCCCTGGAATAGTGTTTTTCCTTTGTTTATTGTTTAGGAGTTCCATTTGGTTTTGATTTTTGGGTGATTGAATTCCTATAAATGCATGGTTTGTGCACAAGCAAATGGTCTGAAGTTTTGCTGGATTTGGAAGACTGATCTTTGCTCTCCTCATTTTAGTATTTTAGCTTGTTATCTTGTTTAGAAGCCATAGCTTGAATTCACTTGCATCTTTAGTTAGATTGCTCAGCTGTTGGTAAGCCACATACCCATCTTGTGCATTTTCATTTCATCAATCCGTGTCTGAAAGCTTGCCTCTGAATTTTCTCTTTGCTTTGTAGATTTAATTTTATTGTTGCTTAGAGTTCTTAGTTCCATTATATGCCTCAGTTAGCTTTATTCAAATTTGTTGGTAAGCCACATATCCAACATTGCAAACAAAGTGTTGTTATTTTATCCAATCCATTGGAACAAAATAATTAGGCCATTAAAGTTCCGAGGTTTTGCTCTTCGATTAAGATAATTCTGACGAGTTCCGTCGCTTCATGTTGCATGACTCGCAGTAAAATCCCGCTAGGAATCGCATAAGCCAAGCTTCTGTGCTCTTGCGCTATCCCTCTCCTACTCAATTTTCGAGTCGCATTAAAATGTCCTTGTCCTAAAATCTACTCCTATCGGTGCTTGGATTACACACTTTTCTCGGATCCACGTGAACACGAAAGAACGAGGAGATCACACTCAGAGGGGACAAGATCACACACACCATCGGATTCGCCAGCATTACTGCGGAATCCGTGTTTTAACTTTCAAAGTTCTAGTTAGAATCATATCAAATAAAGTAGATAAATTGCTTCATTTCATGAATTCTATTCTCGATATTGCCAGGAAGTTTGAGGATTGATAGTTTAAGAAACTATGATTCACTCCTCACTTCTGAGGTAGGATCGAGAATCTTGCAGATAAATTAGGCGAGCTATTTTATTTAGAATAATTCTACAAATCGCATGGCAAATAACTACACTCATCTGCTTTTAAATTATTGTTTGTTTATTATTCCTAGATACGTTTAAAATAGTTTGCTTTCCTTAAAATTGTTAAAAGATTTCTTAGAAGAATAAAAGTTATATATGTTAGATTTATTTCACGTAGTTAGAATTTGCTTCGTTACAGTTAGATTTGCATTTTGTTTCGTATGACAATCACGGGACCTCAGGAGCCCAGGGAATATATATTTGAGCCAATCATGCCTCAACCAAATCTCGTTACAGCAATAGTTGACATAGACCAAAATCTCAGAATACAAGTATTCCGAACAACAACAGATTTACAACTGATCAGTTCTCAGTTGAGAGGGTTAAACATAGAGGACGACCAAGCACACACGTTTTGGTCAAACCAACCAAATTACAGATTGCCCTAGGTAAACACTCACATGGTGTAGAAGGGTTCGAAGAGAACAAACCTTTGGTTGTGATCCTTTGTCCCAAAATAAGAGTGCGGGAGATACTCTCACGAGATAGATACCGATCTAAGGATCCGAGGTTGCACTGACGCTGTGAGATATTACGAGAAGATCACCACGGTTGTTGGTCCTAAACATAGAAGCTGAGAAAGCATATGATTACTGGATACTAGGGATTAGAACTTGATTTCGCGCATGACCATAACAGGACCGCAACAACCAAGAGTCTATGGTTGCGATCCACAGATCCCACAGCCCAACGAGTCCACAAGTCAATCAGATATAGACACTGGCCTACGCACACTAGTATTTCAGTCCACTCCACTTCCACCCATCATCATCGAACAATTGTCCTTATTAGATATAGCGGCTAACGAAGCTAGAGAATTCTGGACTAGGCCAGAGAATCGTCCGTAGAGTCAATTATATTCACCATCCACTATATGACCTTATCAGGAGACATACACGAAACTATCCCAGGTCATTTTCCACGTATTCCACAACCCATAGATCGAATCACGCCAGAGCTCGATATTGATTGGAGCCTTCGAGTAGTCATCCTTGCCGATCGATCTATCACACCAGTCCAAGTTAGAAGGGCCTTCTTTGCCTTAGATTCACAAATTCCACTAGTGTGTGTCGAAGACATTAGACTACCTAACTAGTTTGTCTACATCCCACGCATATTCTACCCCCACCGGCTATCTCGGCACGACCTCGAGAGGTCGGGTACGCGGAAGAGTCACTTGTAGATTCTCACACTGCTTTGTCGCTTTTCCCGGCGTCAGAGAGACACCTATCTATATTCTATATGGTGCAACAATTTGAGATCAAGCTGGAATCGAGTGACCATATCTATATAGAGGGGTCCAGCCTTGGGCCATCTATTATGTGTTTATTGGTTCATTTCATTTGACGTTGTTCATTTCTTACATAACACATCATGTTCTTGCAATCTACCATGTTATCCATTGGATTTCCAAGTAAATCGATTCATTTTACCTCAACAAAACTTCCTAAAAATTGGATTGTTCCATCCTCTATGGAGATCTTCAAAGTTTTTAATTATTCTTGAAAATCTAATGGTTGAATAAGCACTAATATTGGAAGTGATATGCACTTTGATTCTATTAGGCCAACTATGTACTCTAGAACTAAGTCGGTAAAATGTGTGGTCGGATGAGTACCCTTCAAGCTTGCAATTCACCAAATGAAATTGTGTGATAAAAATATGGACTCACTAAGCCAATGTGAAAAGATGAGATACAAAGTTATGAACCAAATGAATGAATGACCAAAATATTCATAGTAAGAATATTGGCCATTAGTAAGACAAAATTGAAAGAGGATACGCAAGAACCGATGTCAAAACAAAGCACCACAACGAAGTTGCACTCCGATGGTAACGTCGTAGCTCCAACGTAATAAGCAAGATTCAAACAATGGAAAGAATATGTAAAATAAGAAAACAAGTCTACTCATGCTCATAGATCGAAAAAGGAAGTACAAATAGGGGTGTTGTGTAACCCCATGCCTAAAAAGGAAAGTAACTCCTATGACGCCACTGATGTATATGACAAGACTAATGCATATGATGCCACTAAATGAGGAGTTACAACTCCAAATAAGGAATGTAACTCCTATGACGAAATGACTGCAGATTCTATGACGAGAATCTAACACTTGTAATTTGACTCCCTAAGACCTATGACTCTGCAAGGTGAGATGACTCACCATGTGATGTGGCGATGACTAGGTAGGCCACACACACCAACACCCCCTTCATCGAAGTCATGGTAGAGGTCATGATAAGGCCCGAGCAGAAAAGAAGACTCCCTAGACACCTAAGAAAGATGTGTCAATGGGGCCCTAAACTAAAGGCACGATAAGGTGCCCATATACAAACAACATCTTCCTGGAAGGAAAAAGAGGAGGAGAAGAGGGAGACGCGAGATGGATGCGAAAGATGTCATGGATGGATCTGAAATCTTTAACTCTAAGAAGTCTCCCAAAATAACGTCGATCACGAGATCCTCTGCCTCTGGACTGAAGAAGAGCAACCCGCACCGAAGTGTGTGCCTACCCTTAGGAAGGACAAAAATGACGTGTTGGAAGTTTGTCCACTCCACGAAGGAAATCAAAGGCAGCAGCACGAAGAACTCTGAGTTTGGTCCACAAAAGTGTGACATAGGTCTAGCAAGTGAGCACCAAGGAACCGAAGGTAATGCCACATGCGTAGAACTGTCAGAGTGAAGAAGGGGAACACCTGTAGAAAGGATGTCCAACTGATGTGAAGGCAACAAAACATCCCCCACAACATAAAATGGATCCACAAGTAAGGGTGGATCAATGAACGTCTCCGGAAAAGTGGAAGTGGTAAGAGTCCCAGAAGGGGCACTCCCAACAACGGAGATGATGAACTCCTCTAAAATACCTATAGATGGATGAGGAACCTATAGTACATCACAAGTGTACTCTATGAAAAGATGACTAAGGTCAAGCAGATACTCATCCCAATGAGGGGGCTCAACAAACAGAAGAGCAATGTTAGATAAGTATGAGTCATCCAATGAAGGTGGAGGAGTGAAAGGGGCCTCAAACACTGAAGGTGGAAAAGAGGCGGGTGTGATGATTGTATGAGGCTGTATAGGAGACTGCTCAATATTTGATGAGATGTGGGATGTGTCAACACTCTCTAGAATAGTGAGAGAAGGAGGAGAAGAGTCCTCTGTAGTACTCTCGACATCAAAATTGGGTGCATAATCCTTGTCATCAGAAGTAGAACCAAGTGAGTCTGTGTCAGTGGAACTGTCATCACACGAAGAAATATGTGTGGGTGGCCCTTCGTAAGAAAAAGTATCGGTGAACTCACTTTCCTCCATGGATGCAAGATCACCATAAGATCCATAACCAGATGAAGGAGGATCATGGTCTCCATGAAAATTTCGAATGAAATTCCAAGCTTGGTGCGTAGACTCTGTGAACTCTATTCGACATTGAAGGTCCTCCAATATAGTAAGACAAAGAAGCCCGTATGCCATGTCATTCTCATTCAACCAATTTTGGTGATGAATGTGGTCAATAGGTTTAGGTGCCATCCCAAGAAGATGTGGTAACAAGTTGTACATAATGCAATGATCGAGTATTCCATTCTTCCATTGTAGGTAGTTTCCTAGTCCTAGTTGAACAATGGAGTGATGAAATTCAATGTCCATGACGAGAGGAGCCTCCAAGAATACTAGTTTAACCCCCTTTTGCGGCACTTTATAGTTTAGTGCGATGATTACAATCAGATGCGACTGTGTGTTGAGAACCAGTCTTTCACTCACCTTGCAATTAGTGTAATAATGCGCAAGAGTGGAGACTACAATCAAGGTTCATTGGGCAACAGTTCGACACCATAAGCAAGCACAAGAATGAGTGAAAAACAAGAAGGGGAAGAGAAGGCCTTGTGAGAAATATCGTCTCACGTTGCATGAAAAAACCCCTTTTCCATAAGACTGTGGCGGACATGCTCACAAGTCCACAAGCAATAAAAGGGATAGTACAATGCTCAAGATGATTCGAAATGAGTCGATACAAGTAATACAATGACACCCCCCTAGAATGTGGCACTTTATAAAATAGTGCATTTACAAAACTGATAATCCCATCATCTAGTGTGTGAAAAAACATGCAACTTTGACTAAAGAAGTGCTCAAAACCGAGCAACGAGTCAAAAGTTATAGCAAAAAAATGATTCCCGCAACTGATGGAAAACGCCAATAAGCCCTGCAAACGGATTAAAAAAGTGCCCTAAATGCATGCAAAGGGTGTCATATGTATGCTCATTGGAAATGGCATCAAATTTTAGATAGGGTTTGTTTTAATTACGAGGGGGATTAGCCTCCTGCCAACCCCGGACCTCACCCTCCATCTTCGACACTCGAAGGAAGGACAATAAAACAAGCAAAAGACCCAAAGAAAAGTTTACAATGCCAATTAAATAAATGTTTTTAACCTTAAAACATTTTAAAAGGTGATTGATTTTACCAATAATCAATCCTTAAAAAAAGAAAGGATAGGGGCCCACGTTGACCGAGCTTGTTGAGAGAATGGAAAACCACAAAGTGTGGAAGTTGGCCAGAGCGAAGGGGTGTGGACCACGTGTCAAGTGTAATCCGCTACAGAAAATGAAACTCGAGCTTTATTTAACACATACACTCCAGGATTGGCGTCGTTTGAATGAGTGAAGCCACATGCCAAGGGTTGTAGAGTTGTCGGTGAGCTAAGTACAAGGTGTAACCGTCCCACCTGCAGATGGCGGGCGGGTAGAGCTAAACGTGTAGACTAAGCTGGTGGAGGCATTGTGTTAGGACTAAGTTGGAGCGGTGGATGCTGGGTTCAAGAGCCAAGCCAGGTCCATGAGCCAACAAGGAACCATGAGCCAAGTGTTGCACGCAGGTGGAAGAAGATCCACGAACCAAGCACAAGCCTGGTTTGCCGAGACAGTAAATGAAGCTAATACAAGAGTGGCAAAACAAACTACAAGGAGAAGAAATTGAGCCAAACAATGCGGTGGAGACACAACCATGAGTCGAGGTCGTAACCAAGGCACGAGAAACAAACCAACACGAGATGCCCGAGACCAATGAAGCCAATGCAAGGATCGGTTAGATCATCACAGAGAGAACTTAAGCCAAAGTACCACGTTGAGACCTTGAACAATCCAAAACAACCACATTTAGACTACAAACATGCATGTGTCCAAGAAAAACAATCGGTGGTGAGTCAATGTAGAGGCACGAGAAAACTTCAGGTCGGGTGACCACGTAACCATATAAGCCAATGGTGAATCCAAGCATGTGGGAGCACGCAGCAAGCTGAGCCCACAAACATGTGAAACCAACACTAAGAGTGCTAAACCATGAACATATATCCGAGGCGAGAGGTATCAATACCCAATGCATGCAAAAAGCAATGCATGAGCAAACCAAAAACGAGCCTCCAAATCAAAAACGTGCCCGAGCAGCGGGTTCACCAATGCAAACGAGTTGACAGGTAGAAAAATCCCAAGCACAAGGAGTGGAGGTTAAGACATGAGTTGAGTAGACCAAAGCACGAGCCAATGTTGCAAAAAACATCCATGCGAAAGGTAACCTCGAGATGAAAATGAACCACAGGTCCATGCCAAAGCAAAAATGAGCTCACGAGAATAGGAGCAATCATGAACTTAGCAACATGATAAAGCAAAACGACCAAAATACCCTCAAACTTGAACTGTTTGAAACCCCAACGCAAGGTGAGCAATACGATCCAAAGTAATAATCGAAAAACCTTGCACGAGGAAATAAGGAGAAACCAAAAGTAATAAGCCATTGATAAACAAAGAGTGCACGTTTTACCGAAACTAGCTCTAATACCATGAAAGAGGGATACGCGAGAACCGATGTCAAAACAATGCACCACAACGAAGTTGTACTCTGATGGTAACATCGTAGCTCTAACGCAATAAGCAAGATTCGAACAATGGAAAGAATGTGCAAAATAAGAAAACAAGTCTGCTCATGCTCATAGATCGAAAAAGGAAGTACAAATATGGGTGTTGTGTAACCCCCATGCCTAAACAAGGAAAGTAACTCCTATAATGCCACTGACGCATATGACGCCACTAAAGGAAGAGTTACAATTCCAAATAAGGAATGTAACTCCTATGACGCACTGATGCAAATGACAATGAAAAATTCTATGACAAAATCTGACACTTGTCATTTGACTCCCTAGGACCTATGACTCTCGCAAGGCGAGATGACTCACCATGTGATGTGGGCGATGACTAGGCAAGTCACACACACCAACAAAAATCACGACAATATGAATCAAAGAAGATGAAAGTACCTTGATTTTATTTTAACCAATGATGGTCCCCATAAAACATTGATTATCAAACCGCCCATATAATAACATGGGTTAAACTAGCCATCTGAGACCAAAATACATGAGGGGGTTCTAAAGGTGTTGGAATGTGTTGTATATTTTACATGATTTAACCCCTCTATAAATTGTATAACTGGGGAATTATGTACACTTTGATGCATTTAGTGGAACCCATGTTATTCTTTGGGTGGTTAGATAACCTGTGTTTTATGTGAATTGTTGTGGGTTGTATTCTTAGCTTATGGGTTTGGTACCCATTGGATTGTAATACCACTTAAACAATTACCTATTAATGTACCCACAATGACTCAACATTTATTAGGAAATAAAAAAATTTCAAGTGTGTTATTGTGTTGTAAATAGTTACGTTAATGCAATTTAAGGAAGAAGGTTATCGTGTTGGGTTTTTTTGCAAAAGGGTTTTCTCATGTGAAATATTTTGTATTGTGTGTATGTCATCTTTCTTGTTATGTTTTAAACTTAAATATTTTATTAGTATTGTTTCTAAAGTATAATTTTATCATGTAATTTCTCTTCAAAATGTTACTAACAAGTAAACAATAATATCTAAGAAGAGATATGAAACCACAATACTAATTTTTACATTTGGATAACAATTCCTTTATAACTTTTTTAGCAAAAATAAATATTGTAATTATTGAAATTGAAGTGTTTTGGCTTGAAATATGAAAAGCAATGTGAGTGATAAGTTGAGGAAATATGTCTTCAAATGAAGCTTGAAAAATAAATAAAAATATTTCCCGATTTGCTAATGTTTTCGATACATTTATTATAATTTACATTTTCAAGGGATTTTTAGAGTGTTTTTCATAAATATGATGGCCATAGTGAAGAGGATTGAATTAGAGAAACTCCTAAACTTTATTATACATATTTATGGTTTTAGATTCCAATAATCAATAAATAAAATACGATCTCAAAAAGATGGTCATCACTAGGGAGGTGCCCATCTTGTGGAGAGATGCCTCCAACTACCACCAACTCATCATAAAAATAATGATATTGAATACTCCTTTACTAGAAAAGTGAGATCAATGATGGTTGTTAAGAGTCCTAATATGCCTATCTATACCCAAGATTTAGGGTTCTTGAAAGATATTTTCAAGGTACATAAGCATCAACTTCCTAAGGAATTTGCTCACTCCTTTATCCATGATACGGTTGTGTCTAGTTATGTTTTTTATCTCATCACTCATCTCCTCATTTTCTAAAGTGTTTGACATTGCTTCACACCAAATAACCTCTTTCCTTTTTGTCTCTCACCCCACTTTCTCAATAACCACTTTGGCTCCACCCTTTATCTTCATTTTCCTCAAACAACATTTGTTGTTGTTAGGTCCATGCCTTTGAACTTGCTCTTGCAAACTTCCTTTTAATGTCAACTCAACCCACTTTACAACTTGCAATGTTTGTTGGTCTCCGCGTGTTTTGTCATTTATGTCATTGAATATTCTATCTAGTTTCTAGTTAGCTTCATGAGTTGAAAGGTTCCATATCAAATTATATTTAGCTTCTAATGGCTACTTGGTGTGGCTAGTTGAAAGCTTGTGAATGCTACATATTTTTATTTTGCACATGTGCTTGAGTCTTACTACTCCATGTGAGACCCTACAAAATATAATTTCAAAACAAAATCCATGTTCAATGGCCTTCAAGAAAAAGAAATTTTCCATAAGTTAGCGAGCTAGCCAAACCATGCAAAATTCATTTACCTTCCTTTCCTCATTCAAAAAAGTAAGTTGTTCCCACCCACTTTGTTTTCCCATTCACTAAGTTTAATGGTCTTCTAAAAAAATCACGTATAAGTTAGGGGCCTAGTCAAACCATATGGAATTCATTTACCTTCCTTTCGCCGGTCTAATAAAGTAAGTTAATCCCCCTCACTCTACTTCCCTTCACTAAGTCCAATAGCAAAGTCCCTATGGATTTTGTTTCCTCTCTTCCTTTCATCATTTTGATAAACTAAGTTTATCCTTCTCACTTTGCTTTTTAGTTCACTAAGTCTAATAGGGTGACCCGACGGACTTTATTTCCTTCCTCTCCCTAAGGGAAAGTTGTTCCTATATCTTTGTCGCTTAAAAATATGAAACCATATTCATTGCTAGAACATTAATTCTACATTTCACTCATTAATAATGTTGCTCGGAGTTTCTTGCTTCCTGTCCAAATTAGTGTACGAGAAATCAACAAACACAAAACAACATTGAGTATGCAAGGGCTTAGTACCTTAGAGATGGTGATGGATGATACGGGCGCAAAGTCGATGTCAAACTCCTCGTTGTGATCCCAACAAACCTGCAGCTCACAGACACTAGAGAAATATTGATTAGAGATTTTATGTGGGGCTTCCTGACAAAGCAGATCCGGGAAGCGTTAACTCCTCGGTGGTTGTCAACCCCGTGTGATAAAGAATAATGATAAAATACAAGATAAACAAATAACATGCAAGTTGATAAACAAAGGAACTTGACGCTGCGGGTATGTAGATGGTGCTATTGATTTGATCCGAACACAACGTGCAACAAGAACCACGCTACGTGAACTAACGAATCATGAGCAGAGTATCGTGGGGATTACAAAGTGACATCATGAGGATATAAATGATAAACAAGAAGCTAAGAATTCAAAACAACATTTTCCCAAATTTTCTAACTTAACTTTTCGAAGGGGGAAAACCCATATTTATAGCCTAATGGTGAGGTTAGACTGCAGGTTAAAAGATACTCAGGGTTGGGTAAAGTAACCCTAATTAAAAGAGGTGATGTGATTCAGCGGGGCTCACAATTTGACTTATGGTTAAAAAGATAAGGATGTGATATGGAGTGGGAAAGATGATTGACATGGTTAGGTGAAATAATATATTCTATTCTTGAAATTAAGAGTGGAGTGTCGGATGGGTGTATTATTACCCATGAATTGAATAATTTGTGAGAGATGCCAAAATTCAATTATTAAATGGGTTTATATGGAGCCCATTTAATAATTAATTAAATTTGGATGAATAAAAGGATGAGATTTATTTAAATTTAAGAAAAATAAAAGCGAGTGAGAGTTGAATGAATGTGAGATGACGGAGGGGCGTTATACCAAAAATTGGTGTCTACAAATAACCCTCTATAATGTTACCACATATATCAACAACATAGCCATATATTTTAATTAGAAAATCCATCAACATATATTTATTATAAATAATTAAAAACATGGAAAATCATTTTTTGCAATCAAAATTTCCACAATATGTATCGTGGTCTATACACAAAAAGTCCCAAAACATGAGACGAGCCAAACAACAACATCAACAAAAAGACTCAAAGCAAGGGTGGATCACACACAACTACATCATGAGAAGGCATATCATCCCTTGGAAGGAGGGAGTCCTGAATAGAGGGTTCCGTTTATGGGGCTTTGGAACCACCCAACTATCCTATCTATCAATAGCCAAAGCATATAAAACTCCCCACCTTGTGTGCTAGGGGAGGAGCCAAGACACTAGTACCCACCACCTTTAGTGTAAGAAAATCGCACGAAGAGATTCCAACAATAGATTTCCCATGATCAAGTGGACTTCAACCACCTTGTTGCAAATTGAGGGAGACGAGAAATAGTTGTGATGGTAACTCCGCCATTGCCAACATGCAAGAGGGGAGGAGGAGATCCTTACAATGGCGGGATATCAAGTAGGATCATGCTCGTGACAATGCATTTCAAATTGAGATGAGTTGTATATCAACAATCATTTATTTTTATTACTCCTTCGTGTCTATATAAAACATATACAATAAATGTGGTAGAAATGCACAAGATAAAATTAGAGGACAAATGTATAAATTATGAAAACACATACCTTTCCATATATAAGTGTGAGTGAGACCATAGAGGAAAGACAAAAATTCCACCTTTTTTTTAATTGACACACCAAGGGTACTACCCTCGCGCATGGACTAATTCCAAGTTTTGAGAATGCTTTTACCACTTACTATCTACATAATCTGATATGCATGAGGTTGATATAGTGATAACACTTTATTCATATAATAAATAAGGATTTTAGAGTCCTAGAAATCATTCCAAGATATATTAATGAGGCATATACAAATTGAGATAATAAGATATGTATTTTGAGGCACTTATGCAGGATTTTTAATCTTACTTTAAGACATAGATGTGGAAAAGATGTTCTAAACTTTTTGTTAGTGTATCTATAAAAACCCATACACTATTTAATCTGCACTTTTATTATTAACCAATAGACTATATTACAAGGAAATTAAGGCCTCATAAAAAGCCAGAAATGAGCCTCGGCAAAAAAAAATGCCCTCACCCCACTAAACAATGCCCTCAATCCGGCGTAATAGTTTTTGTTTTGGCATGTTGTGGGGTATATGCCTATATCAAAAAAGTAAAGGGAGCTTTGTATTTAATCAATGCAAAATTTTGTGAGGAAGTTTCTTGGCAGTAGGGAGGGGAACAACACACGTGGGGTCAGTATTAAATTTTAGCATTTTTCATGAGTACCATACAATTTTGTTAGAATGAATTTATTCAACTATTTAATAAATAGGAGCCTTGTAGCAGCCACTCCTGTATGTGTTGAATTGAAAGAATTTAATGGTGTTCACGAGGCCAAGAAAAATAAAAATAAGTCAGTTAAATACACTAAAGAAACAGATCAAAACTGTTGTTTTTTTTCTCGATTTAGTAGTTATTCCTAATGTTCTCATATGCTACACACTCAATTAGGAAATGTCATTCAGTTTCCAAGAACCTGACCTGCAAAACTGACTAATTCTTTCAGACAATTCCTCTCTCCTCATTATCTATATTCTTATTAAAAGTTAAATTTAAATTGTTATAATTTATTCAGCTATATATACTATTATATGTTGAGTTTAAATTGCTACAACTTTTTCCATATAATCAACATAGTTGTTATTTAACTCAAAAAGACTTACGATAGTTAAACTTATTTGAGTTAATTTAGATGCTCCTATTTTATTAGAATACAAAGACTTAAAAAATAAATAAGGATTAACTATTAAAAATTCATCCCTTGTTAACAATTTTTTATTTTTAAACATATTTTCTTGTTTCGCAGGCCCAAATACGATGGCTATGTGTGCACCTGGACAACCGTGCAATAATATCATTAATATTTTCTGGGTTGGATAGGTTTTGCATTATTGTTCTATTTTTTTTTGTGTTTTCTTGAGTTTTATACGAAGTTTCAAATACAAGAGAGAAATTTTCTTTCATAGGTTGCCTCTGTTTAATTTTGCATTGTAATCTGATTTATTGCAGGTCAAGAAAAAAATCTAATTGTTAGTTGATTATGTTAGGAGCTGAATAAATTTAAAATATAACCTTAAATAAGTGTGTAATTTTCCAAAATGTATGGGGGCCTCCTAATCATGGAGAACTGACACGAATCTGGTTACCTGTGTAGGTAAATCATTCATAAATTACTGCTTTAAAAATCGATCTATTTTCCTTGATTCCATTCTGTTTGTACAGAATGTTACAGTTCAAGAATACAAAAACATTTCAAGCTGGGTAAATTTCAAAACTTAAATGGTCCTAGCCAACCTCCCAAATGACAACTCTGCCCCTAAGGCACTTTTGGGAGCAGGTAAACAAGAAAATCCTGGACTATAAATATATTTGTTAATTCAATATTTATGCATGAAATATGTTGATATTGATTGAAAAAATTAATAATTTGATTGGTGTTAGAAAACATATTAATGGAGTGAGTTTAAAAGTATGGTAAGGAGATTGAAGATTTTTAAAATAAGGAATAGAAAAGAACTTCAATATTTATAAACATGAAAAACCAAATAACTCTTAGCTATAGCCAACTTGTCATAAATAACCTAAGAGAAACATAGATTAACTCAAACTTTTTAATTCACTAATTCACCCATTACATGTATTTATGGATTTGCATAGGAAATAACAAATATTAAATAAAAAATGTGACATAATCTCTAATTTTAACTAGAAAAATAATATAATTATTTAAGTCCCTGAAGGTATTTGATTGCTAGGCCATTTATACTCTTTATCAATTACAATTGTATCGATTAAATTACAATTTTTAATTCAATTTTTTTATGCTACTTACTATTTTGTAGTAAATGAATGTGAATTAAGAATTTTGAGAAAAACATGGTGATTATTATTATTATATATCTTATAATATATATTCATTAATCACAATTAGTTAATATTGGATTGTCATTTGGAATTTTGTCCCGTGTTTTTTAATTTCTAATAATTTTATATTGAGGTGATATGTTTTGTAACATCTCCATACAATGATTGCATATAAAAAAATTATTTCTCATTTTGTCCTTTGTATTAGGTTGTAGAAGGAATCGTAGAATATATAAGATAAATAATAATATTGAAAATAATGTCGAATATTATTATTGCTATATGTTCTTTGAGACATAAAGTTGGTGCACATGAGAAAAAAGATACAATCCCCACTCCTTTGTCTTCAACGTGGGCAATGCCCCGAAGCGTGCAGCAGACATGTTTGGTGACGCGGACTAAGCACAACTTGGAATTGCTCCTACGGCTCTAAAATTCCACATTCGGTCAAAACACAATCTCACGTTGGTCAATTGTCATGGTCTGTGGTAATGTATTATGATCTTTATGTCAATAGGGGTGAGGTTGGTTGGAGGTGACCCTCTCACTAACATAATAGTCAATTGGTTGTAGGATACTTATGTTTGTTGCCTTGTTACCACCATTGATGGTTGGGAGTTGATACCTAATATCGATCCTCCTATTGGTAATGTCTGGAGTGACAAACCACATAATCTTCCATCACCTATGATACTTGTGCCTCATTGATCTTGTTGCTTAATGAATTGCTTTGTAATGTAGTCTATCCTTGAGGGGTTGTTATGTCGATGCTATGATACCTAACATCGTGTTTTTTTAATTGAAAAGTTTTTGGAGGATTACTTCATTAGGTGACTTTTAACTCTTCTAATTATGTTGATTAAGATGATGAGTTTTGTAAATATCTTCCTTGTTTTTTGTACATGTGGAAATGTATTATATGTATTAATATAGTTGTCTATACCTTGTGAGGAAACCTTCTCATTCCATGAGATGTCTCCTCATGTCATTTTTCTTTTCCCTGTGTGCATGGTTCAAAGGTGAACATGGAACAACATAAAGATGTTAATTTTCTTTGGTATTATTTGTAACCCCTTCTCATGGAGTATTATAATTGCATCTTACAGAAGACATGAACATCCTCATGAAGCATTGACTTTGTTTCACCAAATGCAACCAACAGTAGCCAACCTGAATATCAATTCCCCTTTGCTAGCATATTGCCAGCCTATGTCAAAATAGGGGATGGACATTCACCAAAGAATAATAGATACGGGACTTTTGCCAGACTCCACAACCTTTGCCATCATCATCCCAACTTGTGCCAAAATGGGAGCTTTAAAGCAGGACATGGACATCCATCAAAGTATAATAGAAAGCTGATTTTTGTTAGATGTAGTTGCAAGTGTCGTGGTAGACATGTATGCAAAATGTGGAAGCATACACAAGGCATGTGAACTGTATGATAAAATGCCTCAATGAGATGTGATCTCATGGACTTAAATGATTACAGGATATGCATAAAATGGGTTTGTTGAAAATGCCTTCAAAAATTTTAGGCGAATGCATTTGGCAAGTGCAAACCCAGCCTCCACAACCTTTGTCAACATACTCCCTTTCTATACCAATATGGGAGCCTTAGCACAAGGTATGAACATCCATCAAAGTATAATGGAAAGTGGATTTTTTTTTTGCAAAATGCCTCAAAGAGATGTGGTCTCATGGAATGCCATGATTGTAGGATATGCACAAAATAGCTCTAACAATGATGCTCTCAAACTCTTTGAGGTAATAAAGCACTCTACAATGTACCCTAACCATTTAAGCTTCGTTTATATTTGCTTGCATATTTTGTCTCATTTATGTTTCTTGGAGAGCTAATATGTTAAAGCACTTAGTGGTTCTTTCAATCTACTTTGACGTCAACACTTCACATTCACTACATTCTCAAGAGTGAGTGTTAGCAAACTTACATGTCTCACTTGCATTTGTATTCAATTATTACACAACTAACTATTATTTAACATCCCTTCCGATGTACTTTGCAACATTTGTTTTGGCTTTAATAGAAAATCAGAATTGTCAATCACACCCTTATCAACATCAACTACAAAAGTAATGACTATCCCTCTAAATCAAATAGCATACCATTCAGCGTTCACATTGCATTGTACACATGTGAATGCTAGTTTTAGACTTTAGTCTTCCTTAACTTTTAGTTTTTCTAATATTTTTTAGTTTTCGATTTGTTTTCAAATTATACTTTCGAAATTTTAATTTAATTTTCCTTTATTTTTAATATTAATTTCTCTTAAATTTTTAATATTAATTATAATTTGTCTTTAGAATTAAAATTGTGTTTTATTTATTTTTAGTAATGTTTAGTACTTTTTCTTTTAAGTTATTTTTAGTTTAAATATTTAATATATTATATTTTATTATTATTTTTTTTAATAATAAATTATTAAATTTTATTTTTTTTTTTCATTTTTTTAGAGTGTCAAGAGGAACGAGAGGACTATACCTACTTTGGAAGTATTGTGATCACATTAGCAAAAGAAATGGTGGACTATACCTACTTTAGAAGTATTATCATCACATTTACAAAGGAAATGACGATACGACGTAAATCACTTGTAAAATTTATGAGCAAGCCCCATTTTCCTACACCAAATATAGGGATTTATGTTTGTTCAAATGATGTAGAGAGTTATGAAGCTATGAGGGAACAAGAAAGGGTTGAAGGTAAAGTGACTCCTATAAACTCGCATGCTTCAACAACAGATCACATTTAGATATTATCACACATTTACAAGCTACTTTAGAAGTATTATCATCACATTTACAAAGGAAATGACAATACGACGTAAATCACTTGTAAAATTTATAAGCAAGCCCCATTTTTCCTACACCAAATATAGGGGTTTATGTTTGTTCAAATGATGTAGAGAGTTATGAAGCTATTAAGGAACAAGAAAGGGTTGAAGGAAAAGTGACTCCTATAAACTCGCATGCTTCAACAACAGATCACACACAATCATCCTATCATAGAAATCAATCAAGAAACAAAATCAAAGCTAGATGCATCATCCAAACATGTGGTAGAGGGTGTGGGGTCTTCTCATGAGAGACCATACGTTGGCAATTCAAACCACATTAGAAACATATTTGATGTGCATGGTCAAGATGTAGTTGATGCAATTATTGCAAACTTCTTACGCACTAGTGGAATACCATTCCATGTTGCTCGCTCACCTTATTATGAGAAGATGGTTTGTGCAATCAACAATGGGTTGTCGGGGTATAAACTACTTGATACGAGAAGTTTTGCATGATTCTTATCAATAAAGAGAAAACAATATGGCAATGAACATGAACCGCACTAATCAAAAGAGTGTGGTCTATAGAAGGATGCAACATTGTGATACACAATTGCACTTATACTAGACACTACTAAACATAATGGTAACGTTCTCCATAAGTACTTTTTTAAGCAAATGATTGTTCGGGGCAAGGGGAAAATGCAAATTTCCTTCAAAACCAACAGTATGATGCCATCAAGGAGGTGGCGGCATCACATGTTGTCCAAGTAATTACAGACCACTGCAGCCTATGTATAAAGCAACAAGTTTGTCGGTGCAAAAAAAAAATACAAACATATTTTGGATACCATGGTACTGATGCATTGAATAATGCACTCAAATGCATTGGCAAGTTATGGTTGATTTATGAGCTTATTGAAAAGGACATAAAAATATAAATGTTCATATGCAGTCATCACTACATGCAAGCTATTTATACTTTTTTATTCATACTTCTTGACCTTCTTTATGTTGTCAAAGGAGCCTTATGTTCCACTGTAGTTAGTGATGCATGGTCAACTTGGAGACAATCAGTATCGAGGCCGTTGTTGAGGTGAGGAAGATGGCCCTTAATGACCTTTTTCCGGTTGATGTGAAATTTGTTGCCGACTTCATTCGGTTCATTTATAAGGTAATATATTTTGTTGATTCAGACAAGCCATGTTTGGGGCAAGTTTAGGAAGAAATTGATTCTCTATTTGAAAGAATAAGGAAAATCACATAATCAACAAATATTTCTCTATATCCTTTGATTAAGGGAAAAGTGCGTGGAAGATGGAACAAACTCAACACACCTCTACATTGTGTTGCTTATGCTTTAAATCCAAACTACTATAATACAAAAGTCCCCGTGAGAGGGCTACACATAAGACAAAAAAGTAATGCAAAAATTTAAACCACAAAGTGAAAAAGATTTATTGTCGATGAGAGGAAGCTTCTACTATCAAGACTCGATGGACTATATTTTCACATGGTTGCGATCAATTTTCTACCATAGAGGCTCACTACGATATGTGTGCGAAGGACCCGATAGAGTGGTGGTGGAACCATGATAGTGAAGCACCTAAATTGCAATTATTTGCAATATGATTACACTCAAAGTTGTCAATTCTTCACCTTGTGAAAAGCATTGGAATATGTATGGTTTCATTCATTCATTGAAGAGGAACCGACTAGGATCAAAGAAGGCAAAGAACCTAGTCGATACTCATAGCACACTTCGTCTTCATACACATGTAAACCCAGTGGTACAAGGAAGGTCTTCATCAAAATAAGACCAAATTCCTCTTGATGGAATAGTAGACATGGAGGTTGATGTGCTTGAGGCAAATGGCCTCAATGATTTGCCCCTCATGCATATTGCTTGCATGGGGGTAGTATTTGAAAGTGATGAGTATTTAGAGAGCACCCTAGTGAAGGATCTAGAAGACATAATTAATGTGGCAGTTAACTCCATTGTATTAAACGAGATGATTCAAGTTCGCATTTGTGATTTTTAAATTGTGTGCCTATTTGTCAACTTTTAAATGTTACGATATACTCTTCCCTTGATATCATGAGATATCAAATAATAATAATATTACTCTTCTTTTGTCAACATCAAATTTCATTACTTCAAAACATTAATTCTGAATCATAATACATTTTACGCATTGCATAATATATATTTCTATATGCTTCTCCCCATTCTCATCAATTGGCACACCAATACAACTACCCTTCTCCACCTTCTAACAACCATGGGATTTTCTCTAGGGAAATCCAACGTGTGAAAACTCTCGAAGAGTGAAGCTATGCTAAGTCATCTCCATGACATCTTGAAAATTCTTACAAGCCAATTTCTTAATTTGAGTCTTCAAATGCATTGTAGCTTTTCCTAGCACCTCTACAATGCAATATAAGCATTCCTTGTTGTGGATAACTTTCTTATTCAATGCGCTTGACTAATGCTCTCAGCCATTATTAGTAATTTAGCCATCCTCTTACCTCAATAAATCTATTAAGAAACTCTTGGCAATGGTTGGATCCTCTCTTATGGCTTTCCTTGAACACTAGAAGGTATATTTATGCCAACTGATGAGCAAATGAGTAGCACACAGAATTTGAAACAGTTCTCGTGCAAAATGATGGTAGAAGCTATTCAACTTCCTTTCGGGTGCTTGGTTATGTTATTTTGTCTGATATAGAATGTTTTCAAGCCTGGAGGGTATATTTACGTTAAACAATAAGCAAATGAATTGCATCTAGAGAATTTGAAACGCCTGTCATGCAAAAAGACATTAGAAGAACCTATTCAGTTTCCTTTTGGGTGCCCAGTTGAACTCATTCAAGTGTCCAAGCTCCCAGGTGGCGGATTCATACCTAGCTGAATCTGTCAAATGGCGGCATCTTCATTTCCAATCGAATATGTCTCTGATGACCTAGCCTTCAATTGGTGTGGTCCTAGATATCTGAATCATCCCTGGTACACATGTTTCCCTTATTCTAAAATTGATTCTACATCTCTGTCTTGCACAATTCTTTCTTAATGAGGTTAAAAACAACATCAAGCATATCTTTGATCTCATGAACTAAGAAGTACATCTGATCATCTCAATCAACTGAATTTTGAATATTTTCGGGTTCCAATTTGAATTAGTGTAAGACTTTCTCTGCCACCCATGGGAGATTGACCACTAAGGATAAGCAAGCCAGTTACATCTAAAGGTGTTCAAATATAGTAAATGAATAATCAGGGATTCATCAGCAGCCCTACTGTACAAAATAGTTACTAGGGGAACTTAATTAGTAAATCATTAGAATATTCTAATAAAACAAGTGGCAAACAACTCTTCATAGCATCGGATCACATTAAGTGCAGAATCTAAGTTCAGCCAAGTCCATAAACATTTTCCATTTAATATAAAAGTCGATCAAAACAATTTTCCATTTAACATTTTCCAATTTGAATTAGTGTAAAGACTATGTGCACCACTCATGAGCAATTGACCACTAATGATAAGCAAGCCAGTTACATCTAAAGGTGTTCAAATATAGTAAATGAATAGTCAGGGATTTGTCACCAGCCCTACTGTACAAAATAGTCACTAGGGGAACTTAATTAGTAAATCGTTAGAATATTCCAATAAAACAAGTGGCAAACAACTCTTCATAGCATTGGATCACATGAAGTGCACAATCTAAGTTCAGCCAACTCCATAAACATTTTCCATTTACTATACAAGTCAATCAAAATAATAAGAAGAGTTGGCTACTTCCTCCATCTTGGGATGGAAGGTGTATTAAACATGGAACAAAATCCCTCGTAGGGATGTGCTACAATAATAAAAAAACTTGTACATTATGGACATTATAGACAACAAACACGAGCTAAAGACAGCCCACAAGGAATGACAGAGAGCAGTGAACTCCACTGATATTAGGGACAACTTACATCTCACCTACTCTTTTCATTGCTATTTTCTTCCTTTCCAAAAATATTGGAATAAACAAGTACTATAGACACTCATAGAACTTCATAATTGTTGTGGCACAGCAATGCTCTTTGGTAGAGCTGTAGAAGAGGGAAAATGGGGAGGACCTTGATATTCAAGCAAAAAAACAAAACTTCACAACAAGTGCTAAGCAGAGCTGCAGTATAAATGAAATCAAAACTGGTATTGTCCAATTATTGCTGTGTGTCTTTATTTGAGACTGCATATTGTGAGCAAGAAAGAAAGCTGATACCATGCCCGCAAGAACAATGACAATCCACTTAAAAACCTCTATTGGGATAATCAAGAGAAACTGCCAATTCAAACATGAGATGATTAGTGTTTGTCTAAAGGAATAGAAATGAATACCAAATACGATTAAAATTAGATATTACACATCAAGTGTATGCATACCGAAGACGGAATGAAGATGAACAGAGAGTAACCATACAAACACCAAATCTGCACTAAGCTCGAAGGTATGCCCATGAACTGGAGTAGAAAGTAAAATCCAAGGGGTACAAAGCCTATATATGAATAGAATATAGCTGCAGCCAAGCTCATATAATTGATGTCATAAACCCATTCAGTATCAGTGGTACTTGGCTTAAAAGATAAATAGGCTGCATAATTTCCAAGAACATTTGCCATGAAGACCAGAGTTGTACTGATCCAGACAGGTCCATACCTGCATCACCTTAAGTAAATAAGTTATGCACTTAGACATCAACCTGCAATCACTAGTGCTTGAATCTCTCTCTCGTACACACACACACACACACAAATAAAATGTAAATTGCAAATGTAAGCCCCACTATGTGATAAAGTACTGTGTTCGTTCTTTAGCAAAAGTTTTGAACCTGACACAAACTTTTGTGCTTAATTTATACTGAAGGGAGACTACTGTTACATACATAATGATAAGGTACTGATTCAATACATCAGATAATAAGCAGTGTTTTAAAAACTATTCCGGTTCCACTGTGGTTCGACTGGTTCATTAATTTTTTTGCAAACCGTTAGAAAAACCAAACCAATGACCGGTTCCATACGGAACCGACCGATTCAGTACTGGTTCAATATTGAATTGTTTGGTTCCATACTGAACCGGTCAAACCGGCCGGTTCCGTACTGGACTGGTCTGAACTAGTTGAGGGCAGGTTTTGCCTTAAAACATTTTTTTTCCAATTTTAGCTTTTAAGTTACTTTTTTCCAACCCTAACCCTAAAATGATGTTATATAGACCCCATTTGGAACAACGACGGTTAAATGATCTCGTCTTCATGCAATACAACCTCCAGCTAAGGCACAACCAATTACTAAATAGGATACCTAATACAGATCCCATTGTCTTGGATGATATTGATCCAACCTCAAAATGGGTAGAGGAGAGTCACCTGGCAGAGTTTGATCCCGATGACTTGGGGTGGATGGCTTTGGATGATGAACCACTAGTAGCACCAGACATGGCAAACACTAGCCATGCTACTACAACTACTGCAGATGTCCCTAAGGAGTCCAATGTGTCTGAGCCAAAGGAACATGATGACATTGATGAGGATGAGGATCCCATTCTTAGCAGTGGTGTTGAGTTTGATGATTGATATCAAACATGTAATAGCTTGTAACATTTTTTTTTTTGGACTCTATAGGCCATTTAGAGCCTCATTGTTTATGTATTTTGTTTCGGATATGTAGTGCACTCGGTGCCGTTTTGCTATATTTACCCTTACATGGTATATGTATGAGCAAACTTTGCATATTTTGTCTCTAATTGTTTGTAATCATGGTTTGGAATCTTAAAAAATTATTGTTTTCATTAGAATTGTAATATTTTATGTATTTTTTAGTAAATCAGTTCAAAAGTTTTAAACCTGTCCGGTTCCGGACCGATTCCCGTTTTGTTCCGGTTCGACCCTTGGCCGGTTCCGAGTCCAGTTCTGATTTTTAAAACATTGGTAATAAGTCATTAATATAATTAACAATAAAATGCAATGAGCATAAGTAGCTACAATAACGCTAAGGAAGTAGTTATGGTTACGACTATTGTCTATCGTACAAGAAATTCCGGAAGGACCCTAGCCCATTTTGTACCCAGTTATGAGAGATCAAACCTGGTAGGGTTATCCAGAAAACATACTCATTCTTTGTTATTTACTCATTTTCGCATTACTATTGTCAGCTAGGATAATGTTATGATTACATATGCTATAAATGTCATTACATATTATCCAATGGGAAGAGTTAATATGTGTTCTAAATATAATTGAGAGAATGCTGAATAAGCAATACTAGTAATTATAATAGTCGTGCATATTGCAATACAAATGAGTATGTTCCCATCACAAGGTAATTAAACATGAAAATAAAGCATACAAGAATAATATCAGAGCAATTTCTGCTAAACAGGGGCAGTATGAAAACGATAGTCCAAATGGAGTACACAAGCTAACTACATTAAAAGCAAGAATCAAGACATGGAATGCTGGAGGATGACAATGCCACTGTACATTAACTAATAAACTGAGCTTGAAGCAATCTATTATCAAATTCCCTTAGATTAGGTCAAGATTTTTTTTCTTTTGGTTGGGGGTAACTGGGAAATCACCAGGCCTACACCAGTTTTGGGAGATATAGACCTCCGTCCTGGACGTGTTACTACACACACATCTGTCCCCCAAGTAATAGGCTGCCTTATTGTGGTTTGGAGATTCGAATTTGAGTCACTTTCTTTATGACTACACCTTTTACCATTACACCAAAACCCTTTGGGCAGATTAGTTCAATATCACTCAACATATAAAATATCAAATATAATTCATATGTCAGTCTATTCATGTTGCTTTGTTGCCAGAACAAATTCAAAAATTGTCCAAGCTCCCTTAATGTAAATTCTGGTCATGTTTTGGCCCTGATTTTGATAGTTTGCCCAAGTCCTAAGCAATGGAAATCTAGCAGTATGGGCAATAATATAAGATAGTTTGGCCCTGATTTTGATAGTTTGGTAAATTTGTTAGTCCCAACTACCATGAGAATTGTCAGTAGCACCCGCGAATGAAAATGAAGACCTGACATATTTTATACAATGGCAACCAGGAAAGAAGATATGTTCACCATGGATTTTGTGACACGTGGCACTTCAGTTGTTTTAAGGAAAAATTACAGAAAATCACTAAGTCTACTTCCGTGCATATTTTGGTGTCACTTTCCATGACGATGCAGTAGATGCCTCAGCTCAATTCCAGACATTACTAGGACAGAACATCAACATATGTATTATGAACAGTTGTTATTGCTTGACAGTTGTAATCAATTGTAACTTGCATGATGAATGATGTTCAAGAAGGCTAGAGAACTGAATATATGTCATGACATGGAGTCTTTCTTAAAAAGGACCTTTTATTTTTCGTTCCTTTCATTTGTCCCACTATACCTGTGTACGCAACATTTCTTCAAATAAATTTGAGTTCTCAAGTTGCATGTTTTCTAAAAGTGGCTTTCGTGTTTCTACGTTTTGTTAGTTTAGTATGTTTGCGTTTTGCTTTCCTATTATAATCTGAACAAAATACAAAAATGAAAATAAATATAAGATCCGAATATGAATCTGGGTTTCTTGGGAGAATGAGCTGACAGAACATTTGTTACAAATCCAATGCTGACCAATGGAATGGAAAATACTTCAGCACCTGGCATCATTTCCAACACCCAGGTCTAAAATGAATACAGAAAATAAATGACTCTTCTGGAATCCGAAACAAAAAATAAATTTTATAAAGTTTGGAGGAGAATTGAAACAATTTACAGAGAACAAAGCACCAAAGATCAGAATATCACCAAAGGCATATAAAGATCACTACCTAGTTTGACAACCCTTACAAACTTTACTTCTACGAGCTTCCGGTAAAAATGTGAGTGGCAAAACCATGAAGAGGATTTCTATGCACCACATATAATCAAAGGAAACAGTCAGTGAACCTAGGACAAATCAGGCAATTCAGGAAGTTATTTATACAACTGAATTCATATTTGATACAACCAAGTCCTTTGGCTTTGCCAATCGAGTTTTTGTGCAAAGGAAGAGCCAATCTCAATGATAAGCTTCCTTATTTGATCAAAATGTTGCTCGTTGAGGAGAGAGTTGTGACACAACTTCCAGGCAGTTTAGCAGCATAAGGAGATAGTGCAAATAAAGAGTGATCAGGTTAGAGTATGAGATGGTGATAATGCTCGGTGACTAGAGGAATCGTGTGAAAAAATTCCCCTGAATAGAGGATAGCATGTTTCAATCCAATTTCCTTGAAACAATAGGTGGTATGAAGAACTGCAAAGAAAAGGAGAAGTTCGGCAATAAAAATAGATCACGTCTGTGCTAATTGAGAATCAAGATAATAACTTCAGTTACAACACTAACAGAGAAACACAAGTGGGGAGCAACAATGTGCAGTGGAGGGGAGAAACAAGAGCATCCGTAGGAAGCAAGGGAGTTGGAGCAGTCCAGACAACAAGGAAGAAACTTACAATTTTAGGAGTTGACATTGGGAATAACTCCATTTCCCGGCAATGGCCAAACAATTTGAGACATTTAAATCTATCTCATCTGGATGTGGAGGGAAAACTTGAACCTCTGATAGGAGATTATAAAGTAAATACCCTCACCAAAACATCACCTCTCATGCCACTTCATAAAAATAGGTTGTATGAGAGGCTACCCATCCTATAGGCATTGAGCAAGACGTGAAGCATATGGCTGAAGGAGTTCAGCAAAACCTTGTAGAGGTTGTTGAATCTTTCACTAGCGAAACTGAGCTGGCTAACAATACAGGAATCAAATTCGGCGAATCAACTATGCAACAATCGCCCACTTGGCTTAAGATCTCAAGTAGGCATTATTTTGACATTAACCCCTAATCGGTTTCTTATTGTCTTGAGAAAAAGAAAAAGAAGAACAATGGCAACAATTTGTAAAGTTGCCCATATACCATGGGATAACAAAGAAAAGTCATCACATTCAACTCTAAAAATGAGTGGAAATTACAAAAAAAAATGATGATCAAGCCATATTGAATGGATTTTTGCTACCGTCTACAGGGACACATTGACTTGGTTAGCTAAGTACAAGCACGGCAAGAATAAATGGTCTGATGCTAAATCTAAGTGATCAACATGTTCAAGATGCCAAATCTGGTGTCAAAGTGCATAGAAGAGACACAGGAGCTTGTACCATTGCCTGGAGAGCCATTGATTGAACATGATAGAAGATTTAATGTTTTGATTCACAAGTTCAAGAGTGAGATTTCAAATAGCCAGCATGTAGACTGCTTTGTGCATAATATGTAGCAGTTGGTGGTTAACCCAAAACTGACAAGGCCAAAGGATGTAATAGAAATGGTAGTAAGAGTACAAAGCAAACAGTCTGCAGTGCCTGCATCCTATTGGAGACATGTCGAAACTCTAGTTTAAGAAAAGTCAAAATTTAATATGGAAAATGAGGTTAAAAGGCAGAAGTGTTTGGTGCACTTAATGTCAAAACGATGGGCACAACCCATATGAGTGTCCCTAGTGATTGTGGCACTATCAAACAAAAGGTGGTCTCTATCTGCACTGCCTGTTCTGTTGTAGCTGCAACTTTCAGTACATTCTCCTTTCATGCAACTGCCAATGCAATGTCAGATGCACCTCAAATCCATATCATATGTGGCAAGCCAGGATGGTTCCCCTGAGAGGTATTACAAAAGGCATGCATTTTTGGTGTGGTAGTTGCATGCTAGTAGCTACTCACCTCTATCAAACACTGCAATGATACCAGAAGTTCCCACGTAGTCATCTTGAGAGTTCTTATACTCTCCTACTCATGACACCTCCAAATGTAGGACAATGGGGAGGGATTGTGAAGAGGAATTAACAAGGATTTACTATATAGATTTGGCGAAAAGAGATGGAAGAAGTCTATCAAGGGGGATGGTGTCAGGGACATGGATGTCAATGCTGAAAATATGGAAAATTGTGACGTTTGGCACAGAACTTACCCTAGTCACTAAAGGAAGAGTTTTAGCCTTGTTGGAGTAATTGCTCTCGCACAATGCAAGAAAAGAGGGGAGGACAGATTACAAGTATAAGCATGTTGCAGAAAAGAGAAGATATCCAGTGAACCATAGGCTATAGCTATATACAGCCATTCATATTGTCAACAGAGATTGTTGAAGACCAGCATATATCAGAAAGAGATAAAGAACAAGGTACAAAACATTGCACCAAGACAAGGTACCTAAACCCAAACAAACAAAAACAAATACTCGATGAAGTGGCAAAGATCACAATAAATATACAGCAAGCAGGAGTGACATAAGATTCCATTGTCACTAAACTAATTTTAATTGAGGAATAAGATGACACAACAATGGCGTGACAATAGGTAAAATTATTACACCAGGTTTGTGCTCTAAAGGGGTTACAAAATTTGGTAGAAGATTGGGCGCTAGATGGTTAATTAATTCCAATCAAGAACAATACTTATATGAGGGTGCAATGCAGGAGTCCCAACCGTAGATGGTGAAAGTTTGTGCATTTCTCAGGAAGAGAAATCAAACTCGTGTCATTGCCCAATGAAATTTGATATAATCAGTGGAGAGTATTCAGAAAGATATCATTTTGTATTTGGGATCAAACATGAGCTTCTCGCCTAAGGTTGGCCAAAACTACAATATTCTCAATTATACCTTCATATGGAAAACTATTTAAAGGTCTTCCCAATTCATACCCAGGACAATGTTGAGGTGACATGATGGCACTCAATGAGCCTTTGCCTTATCCTACATCATTGAGTATGCAATAACCAGTTAAAGGAACGCATACGACAGTCAATTTGGAGAAATTCAAGCTCATCTTCAACAGAAATTTTACGTGACCATCCCCAAAAATATTGTGCCCGAGAAACCACCATGGAGATAACAAGCAAGGACAATAGTATTTCTCAGACTGAAATTGAGAATATATATAATATATATCACTACACCGATCCCACAATTAATGAGGAACTATGCTGGAGGGCTGCAATTTTAAAAAGAACCAATTTGGATGATGGGGCACATGATTTGAAAATTGATTCTTGTTAGACGTGAAAGAGACAATTGTGTAGATTTATTGCCTCCTACCCTATATTGCTGTGCTACAATGGAACTGGAGAATTGCAGTACTTTTTCAGACGGAGAACTTTCAGACGGATGACATTAGAATAAGCACCCTTGATGATATTTTGTGCGGTACTCCTGCTTGACAATGAGCTGCTCATACAAAGAATACCCCCACTTAAAGAATGTTGTAAAATGAAAATATATAGATACTTACCACCACCCAAGGAGTCGCAAGTATTTATTTATCAAGGTTAAAAGGTTGTTGCATCCAACAAGAGACCCAAGGAAAAACAAGGCACTAGAGCCGATTTGTTTTGGAATTTTGCAGAGTCTTTCATTTCTAGGATCCGTATTTGGGTTCGTGGCATTCACAAACGATAAAAATAGTCTTATTTGAGAATCAGCTTGAATGGAAGTTGCTAATGCCATGCAAAGATAAGGTGTGCAGGTCACTTAGTCCTCATGTGTTTAGCATGAATGAGGGAAGGCCTTTGCAAGGATAGAGGAAGGTAAACCAAACAATGTAGATATTTGCCATGTAAATATCAAAGCAAAACAGAAAAAGACAAGTGATCGATTCACATCTTGATCAGCAAACAAAAAAAATCCAAACAATGTCAAAAGTTTGTCTGATTGATATGTTCAGAAAACAAGCAAGGTGTAGATTGGTGACAAGAAGACCAAAAACAAAAAGAACAATGTGGTTGAACTGCTCCAGAAGTACCAAGATTTATTGCCTGCTGATTTAATGGAGATGAATGGACTTGTTGAATCACTAGAAATAGTGAAGATGGAACTCAAACCTGACATCAAACTCGTTAGGAAGAAGCCTCATAGTTGAAGAAAAAGTGAGAAAGAACCTAGATTGAAGGCGGATGGCAGGTTTGATATTCCCCATTGAAAAATAAGACATGATTAGCCCTACATTTATCTTGAAAATGAAAACAAAAGACATACGAGTTTGTGTAGATTACAGCGTTCTTAATGCTATATGCATTCATGATACATTCCTCTGCATCACTCACCAAAACAATCATAGAGGGCACAAATGGTAGAAAAGTATACTCACTAATAGGTTTTCAAGCTATCATGAGGTGAAAATTGTTGAGGAAGATAAATAAATCAAGCAAAATTGAGATATGTAAATCTACTTTAAATTATATTGAAGTAGGTGAACAAAAAAATGTCATTTATAGTTCTAAATTTCTAATAACTAATATGTAAATCTTTACTTTGAATTTATGTTAAGTAGGCAAAAAAAAAAATTTCACTCATAATCGTAATAACCAAAATGAATGCAAGGTTCAATCCTCATAACTACATACTATATGGTTTTAGGAAACACTTGGACAAAAATGAATGTAAAAATTATTTTAACCACCTACTAAAGAATGCAAAGTCTACAAAACCTATCTTCTCAAGGAATGTCACGTGGTGTTCAAATCAATCTAAACAATACGGAAGTAGGAGTACTGCGATGAACAATAAGGCCGTTCACAATTAACAAGAACTGTTTTATATAAAATCTCAATTTGGGATTTAAACATTGAGGACGTAAGTAAATCGCTTGATTCATTATTGCTTTATCAAGCTCCCCTTTGTAGGGAGAAAATCAGGAGCATCCAAGAAGCGTCTATATGGAAAGATACCATCCATCAAAACATTTTGGTGCAGTCATGGTTAGGGGTCCCAACTAAGGGGTATATTATAGCACACAGCCCTCAAAATAAACAGCGGAATTATGCATAAAATGAAACAACTTAGAAATGAAAATAGGAACTCAGAACTATGATGATTCAATAGAAAGGAAATCCAAGGAAACAACACATAGCAACCTCAAAACTGAGAATAGCTCTACTTGCTACCTCACAATCTTTACAAGTATAGCTCTAAAACACCAAACATACTAATATGCCTAGTCTAGACTATAGCTCAAGCTCGAGCACAAGTCATTCCTAATATCCACTTGTTGAATACTTTCCATAGGGGCATGCCAAGGCCATATGGTCAACAACTCAGGGCAGTCATGCCCATTAATTTTATACACCAAGAAAATTTCTCAAGACATATAGCCGTTGTCAAAGAATTGGCAACATTTAACTTTTGTGTCCACCTTCTACAACATTATGTTCTCCAACATTTCTCCTACAAAACAGTATTGAACATCAATTTGTTTCATATTAGAATGATACTCGGGGTTCTTTGCTAGATAAATCACGGTTTGACTATCACAATCGATCCTTATAGCATTTTGAGTGAACCCGACAAAGTGAAATTAACCTTTGAAGCCAAATTGCTTCCTTGTTTGTGTTGACACTCAAATTTGACAATTTACTCTTTGAAATTGCTGGTTTTGATAATGCACTCTAAGATAAACACACCCTTTCTATTCCCGTTTAGTACATATCGGGATCTCTTGTCTAGCTTGCTTAGTCATACACACTGATATGCCAACATATTCTGATAGTTCAATGCATAAAATCCATACACAAATCCCAACAAACAAGATGCAAACACCAGTTTTCAGATTTCTCATCCCTAGGCAAGGTCGTACAGTTTGATCATAAATTTATATCCAGTCTTGACCTATTTGTACAAATTTGTACTTGCATATCCTCCATCTTTGCTTTCAGTTTCACATTCTTCGATGGGTCCTTTACTCCCTCTAGGTCGGCCTTTCTTTGATAATTTACCTTCAAAACCCTATATAAGCAAGTTAATACTACCTCATTTGCTAACCTAGGAAATCCTATGGCACTACATTGATACACTCACTTCTCAATCTTGCAAAAGGCACCCCCAAGGCTCCTAAATCTCGCAAAAGCATATGCACACTCATTAGGGTAGTAATCACTACAAGTCTGAAGCATCATACTAGGTCAAGAAGTCAAGTCATCTCACTTGCAAGCACTCAAACATTCCTTCTCCAAGTATTTTAGCAAGAGCCAAACTCAACTCAAGCATTGTCAAAGAGGTTGCCAAATCATAGTTGCATTCATTTAGATATCACATGCTAGGTGGAGAACAACGTGTGGTTTGAGGCCTCTTCGAGTAGTGCCAACGGCGGTGCACGAGGGTGCCCACAACCCAACTAATGTTTGTTTTATAGGATCTCCTACCCATGGTTAAGGTTCGAGATCTCATTCAAGATGTTCGGAGAGCTTTGCAACATGACTAACAATTAGGGTTTGATAAATGACAAACATTTCCAGGAAAGTGACACTTTCGTAGAAAGTTGCAGAGCCAGAATCCAAGCAAGTCCAAGACCATATAGTAGGGTCAAGACCGTACGGACGGTCTTGTAGAGTTGACGGTTCTCGCCTCTGTGTCAATTTCCAGAACGAAGTATCATCAATCTCGATCTTCCATTTCCAAAGAATCTACACACCCAAAACTTCCCAGATCCATTTGTCTATAACTAAGTGCACTCATCCTCTTGTGTTTTCATGTTCATATCTTGTTTCATACATTAGTTGTAAGCATTAATGCAATGTTCTGATATTGAAAAATTAATGTTAGAAATCAATTAATCAAAATAACCTTTTGTAGCTCCCCTTACATCCTTTAGTGTATTTTATTCACTAATCTAGATTTCATATAATCTAATAAGGGTCTAAACAGCTTGCATGAGTAGCTGCCATGTACTCAACCTCTGTGGTGGATACCGAAACACTTGATGTTTATGCATCCAACTTAACGCTCCACCAAACAAGTCAAGACATACCCACCGGTAGATTTGTGCATATCCAACTCTCCACCCTAATATGAATCCACAAATCCATATAGATTCAATATCTTGCTTTCACCAAGATTTCTCTCGATAGCATATTGCATAATTAGACATCACACGCACGTACACAAGATCCTCTTCATCGCAGCCCAATGTTCCCTTCAAGGATTTAACATGAATATGCTAATCGCTCCCAACGCATGAGTAATATCAAGTTTGGTAAAAACCATCAGATACATCATGTTGGCTAGATTTTATGCATAGCTTAAAACCTAGCAATCATGAGATAAATCTCCCTCATTTAACGATGAGGCTCCCGTGTAAGATGTTTATCTATTTTGCAGGGGTGAATCCTAATAACTACTTTCAAGGGTTTTACTTTAATTCCCACATCTCGTGAACCACAATTGGGTAATTTGGCAGCAAGTAAGTAGTGTGTTGGGATTATTTGCAGAAGTGGGAAAATAGAAGGAAAGAAGAAAGGAAGATGTGTTGAATTTAACCAATAGCTATCAGAGTTGGTCTCATCCACACAAATTAAATAAACAGAGAAAAATCACAACATTCAATAGTAAGGGAAAGAAACAACTTCTAACCTAGATCTAAGATAACACAAAGTTTATCTAAAACCTTAAATAGAAGTGATCAACAAAGCACCGTAGACACAAAGTTATCCGGAAATCCACCTTTTATTCAATCCCCAGCTTTCACAGAAATTACATCAAGAGTTCCAACGACAAAGTCTGAAAACTCAAAAATGCTCTAATTACAAAAGCCTCTGTTAAACAAGTTCTGATGAACAAGTTGTGATTATTGATCTTTTCGATCATTTAACCCATTAGGCTCTTCCTCTATTTATAGTGCATAGAGGGCAATTACAAATAGGAAACTCTCAATGAACTACCACATGTGGAAGCCGTAAAGGAAACAATTGGTAGTATTTCCCCTAGAATTCCTCTTTGCATGACATGCATGCCTTACAACTGAAAATAGAACCTTCTATTTTGCATGTCTGCCACCTATTTCCAATTGACTTCTTCTAGTAACTCGAAGTAACAACTTTTAAACCAATCATAAGTTTTACAATTTAATTGATTACTCAATTACTTTGTTGGATAAAATACGAGAAAAAAGAAGAAAAGAAGTTATTCCTGCTACAACACTCTCAGTCTTGTTCTTCTTCCATACTCGCATGTTGATCCAACATGTATCAGCACTCCCGCCCTCATGAATGATATGAATGATACCTCTACCTGGATCTCGAGAAGCTCTTTCTCCCACATGCGGTTGACTCTTTTCCTTTGATTCTCACCAAACTAGATTTGGGAGCAATCGACCGTGATTTCTTTGCAGTGTGTTGCCTCGACTGCCTTCCCCTCTTGTCCTCAAGCTTTTGCAGTTCTTCTCAAGTATGTGCACCAGTGAAATGTTTGCCGTAAACAATTCGACAAAACATTCGACTCATCACTCTTTTATTTATTTTTAATCGTGCATAGGGCAATTTTGGATTCTCGAAATCTAAGTCACCGTGTTCGTGTTTGTGTTCGTGTTCGGCAAGGATTAAATTCGGATTAAGTTCGGCAATGATAAAATTCGGAAAAAAATCATGATTAAATTCGGCTGTTATAATTTTCATTTTTTTTTAAATAAGATATAAATGCACAATTTTTTCAAAATAGCTAAAACATTATTATATAAACTTGAAATCTATATAAAAAGATGTCTCTGTTACATTTATAAACCATGCTTATCAAAGTTAAACTATGAGGAACATATGAAATCGTCAAAAAGTTACAATTAAGAGTCAAGACTCAAACTTAAACAAGTTCCAAGTCATCAAGAGCACTTGGTTGAGTTGATGCAGTATCATCATCACTAGATGCAACACTCAATTCATCATCCAAAAAGTCAGGCTCATCTGCATCCATTGTGTTATCTGGAATTTTATGTTGCAAAGAAGAGGTGGAGTCTTTTGTTGCGTTGTTCATAGACAATTGTAAATTGCTACGAATATAAACAAGATCTCCCAATTTTCCAAACAACTTGTTCCTCTTTTTAGAATGGATGTGGTCAAAGCAGCTCCAGTTCCTCTCACAAGCTGATGAACTTGCTCCTTGACTCAATATTCGAATGGCAAAGCGCTGCAATTCAGGTGTTTGTGCTCCATAGGACTTCCACCATCTGTACCCAAGCATGTCAACTTGTGACATGTCATATTTGGCTGTTGACATTCCAAACATCCCTTCTCCTGCCTTGTATTTCCAACACTGCTTTCTAATTAGACATGCGGTTGTCGATCTGGTTCGAACTTCTCAATGGCTTCATAAAGCCCTGCCATAACCTCAAGATCACTATCTCTATCTATCTGAAATAGCTTAGGCTCCAAATAACATGTTGCTGCATGTAAAGGTGTGTGCATCATTTTCCATCTATAATCAACTGTATTCCATATCTCCAAGTAGTCTCCAAGGGTGAATAAAGGGTATGGGTCTCTCGCATTCGGAGAGACAATGTTTTCGGCACCACTTCCAGGACGTCTCCTCCAAGATGTTTCTTATGAACTCCCTCATCCGCCCCACTGTTCTCTATGGGTCTGTTGTCTAGGGGCCTCCCTTTTGGACACAAATTGGGCTTCCACTGAGAGGATTCAGACTCTCCTCCTTCGCCGTTTCATCAGATGCAAACAGACGGTCCCCCAACATATTATTTTGGCAGAGTTCGGAGCCCGACCTTTCCGTCTGGAGACTATATTTGACATATCATCCTTTCTTCACCGTATCAGGAGGTTTGGTGATCTCTCCGATGAGCAGACAGGTATCCATATCTCACTTATTGTTCCTCTGTGAGTATTGCCCAAGCTGTGGGCCGTTGTTGGTTTGCCGAGACTTCTGCCTTGTTGGACTCAGTTGGTATCCAGATTGATCGTCTCCCCCTTTCAGTATTCTCTGAATGCTCCCAGTCATCTCTTGCCCACCAAGCAAGTGTTGAACAAGTCCATCCGGGAGGATATCTATAGGAGATTCATTCAGACTACTTCGGTGAACCCCCTGGGGGTTTGCGCCCTAAGATGTCCTTTTATGCAGAGCACTTTCTTGAAATCAGAGATGGACTCATCATCCGCCCTCAGCAGACCTCTCTCAGCCACTGGGTGCATGCCCTCCGTATACCTCTAGGTCAGTTTCGAGTGGGCTCCCACAAACTTCGATGCGAGACTAATCACCACCTTGATCGGGAGGATAGACTTTGAGGCTTCATGAGGTGGAGACAGAGATTCATTTCATCTTCCGCTACCCCATTTACTATGAGATCAGAGGACGATTTCATTGTCTCTTCAGTGGGATTCGAACTCTCCCGGTCTTCTTCAGATATATCGACCAGCGGTGCCTTGCCCTCTATATCCGTGAGTCTTTGCTGTTACGAGACCAGATTCTTCATCCCCCTCCGAGAGTCGTCCCCACGAGACGGATTACGGCCTTCTTTCCGGTTTTTCCAGCTTCTACCCATCGGTGGAGGTACTAAACGACGAGCCTTTCGACCTAGATACAAAGGTCATAGATCGGTTCATCCCCTGGTTGATCTTCACACTTCTCTTGATCACCGCCAACAAAATCGGATGCACACACGTACCAGAGGGCAATCCAACTCCATTCGTCCTCCTGGTCGTCGCGTAAGTCTCAGAGCTCAACAGGGAAGGAGGCTTCCGCCCCCTCGTCAGTTGCCGCGCCTATCGAGCTTTTTTCGCCGGCCTCTAATGTTAGGAGGGGTGTGGCTACCATTCGTGATTAGACCATTGGTCCTTGTTTGTCCCCCCTTCATTCCCTTCTTTGCTTCCCTCGTTTTTCTCCCCGCTTGCTCCACCGCCCCGCCCGGGGGTATTTGGCTTCGGTTTCCTTTTTGTTGTCTTTTCTCTTCTTTTTTCGTTCTTGGGAACTCGTTTTGAGTTGTCCCTCGCAGCTTTTATATATTGCTTGGGCACACACCCCATTGACCTACTTTTGTGGTCATTCGTTGGACATAAATATATTTATCTTTATCTTTATCTTTATCTTTATCTTTATCTCCTTCCACATTATTTAGTGCTTTTTGAATAGCTTCCTTGCAACGGTCCATGCTCTCATAAAGCATACCGAGACAAGGGGTGTCACCATCAACCATGCGAAGCACATCAACAATTGGTTCACACACATTTAAAACCTTTGTTGCACTTTCCCAAAAATTGCTATTTAAAACAATTTGCTCTATGTTCTTCCCCTTAGGACCTTTAGAAAGCACTGAATTTTCCCACTCATTGGAACACATAACAAATCTTAGAGCTGCTTTCTCTTCAACCACTCTTTTCAAAGTGATGTAAAATGAAGCAAACCTTGTTTCACATGGCCTCAACAACTCCCTCGATGCATGTTGCCTGTAGAGATTCAATGTGAGGCGGTGATTTCTGATGAAATTTGCAATTGCTCTCCCTCTAGTGAATTGCTTCATGTATCCATGGAAATTTAGCCAAGTCATGTAACAACAAATCCAAACAATGTGCTGCACATGGGCTCCAATATATTTGTGGGTATTTCTCTACAATTAGCTTTCCAGCTCCCACACAATTTGCAGCACTGTCAGTAACCACTTGAACCACATTTTCCACACCTATTTCAAGAATGGCTTCCTCTAATATTTCAAAAATATACTCTGAAGTTTTCTTATGGTTCATGGTGTCTATCACCTTCAAGAACACAACACCTTGAGGGCAAGCCACCAAAACATTAATCAGTGGTCTCTGACATATATCTGACCATCCATCACTCAATATTGTGCACCCTGTTGCCCTCCAAGAGGCTTTGACCTCAGATAATTTCTCAGTCACCCTATCTTTTGACCTCTGTAAAAGAGTTGTTCTCAAAGCCTCTGAAGAAGGAGGTGTGTAGCCTTTGCCAAACTCTGCAGCTTTCTGAATTGCATTTCGAAAATGTGGATTCCTAGCTACATTGAATGGAATGGCACTTGAATAAAATAAATCAGCGAATGCATCATCCACATGTTTTTCTAATGGTTTCCACAAATTTTTCAATGTTGCACTCCCCATTGATCCACCTATTGAGGTGTTGGGCATACTGGTAGAAGAAGACACAACAGATGTCGTGAACTTAGACATGTTCTCTTGGACTCTTTGTTTCTTTTGGGCTGATTGCATCTTTCCTACAATCGAAGAGGATTGCTCTTTCTCTAGAGCAGTTCTAATCTCTGGAGTCACTGATCCACATGTTGTAACCCCTCCTCCCCGACCGGCTGAATTCCCAAGTAAGTGGTCCATTGCCCTTGTTAAACTACCTGTAAAAGCATGACCACACAAGCGGCATTTGAGGTTGTTACCGTCGCGGCTCACATGTTTCCATCCCTCAGCAGTTGATTTTGGGGGTCCCATTGAATTACAATCTGCATTCAAATAACACAATATTAAATAATATTACAAATTTACAACGAAGTTAAATACATTATAAACAAGTTTAATTTTTTAAATTTAAATATATGACTACAAAATTCAATTGAATTTTGTACATATATATTTTTAAATAGTTAAATCAAAATGCATTATAAATTTATAAATATGTAAAATAATATATTTTACAAATAAATGTCTTTAAAATTCATTTAAATTTTAAAATACTAAAAACGTTAAATATTTTTACTAATATTTTATCGTTAAAATATAATAATGTTATGTTATATTTCATAGTTTAAATTTTAAAGTTTAAATTTTAAATGTTAAATAAATTTGAAAAAATTAAAAAACTATACACCTTCAAAATTTAAAATTTACATTGAAAAATGAATATTATTTTAATATATTTAAAAAATTAAAAAATATATAGACGATTATATGTTTAATTATTTTATTAAAATTAAAACATTAATAAAATAAAAACAATTATAAATGTAATAATAAAATATACAAATAAAAGATAGAATATTAAATATAAATAATAAAATATTAAATATGAATAAAATTATAAATTATAAATTATAAATTATAAAATATAAAATATAAAACAATAATAAACTATAAATAATAAATTACTATTTTAAACTTTAAAATCACAAAACTAGGTAAACCTAATCGAACCATTTATAAATTATATGTAAATATTTTAAACAAACAAACAAAAGAAAACCTAGAAAAATACCTGGCGGCGTTGGTAGTGGTGGTATTTGTGGAAGACGAAGTCACTAGTTGAAGCTAAAGTCACAGAGGTCACACACTCACCACGGAAGTCAAACAAAAGCCACATAAATCACAGATGGAAGCAAATCAGGTCGAAGCGGAAGCAAATCAGGTCATAAACTTAAATCACGAACTCCCCAACAGAAGTCACGAACTCGCCAACAGAGTTTACCAGTCGAACTCGCCAACTAAAGTCACGAACTCGCCAACAAAGTCGAAGCAACACCGCCGTCAAACAAATTTGCACTCATACTCTCACCGTCAAACAAATTTGCACTCACACTCTCACCGTCAAACAAATTTGCACTCGACTGCTCAAAATGATAAAACCCATACTCCGACGGCTTTTTATAAACTCAGACTGTTGTTTTAGGGTTATTTTAGGTGTTTTATAAAGCGTTTTTAAAGATTTTTTTAATAACGAATATTCGTCGATTTTTTGGGGGTCGAATGAGGTTCGGCGATTTTCGAACTTCATGTCCAAAATCACCGAACCTGTGACACAACCGAAATCACTCCGGTGAAGGCAAATATAAATAGATTCAATGTGGGCTTCAACTGGAAGATTGGGAGCACATGCATGTGCTTTTGAAGGGATTTTGCATGCAATTTACATGAGCTGCGTTGAAACTCAAGGAAGAGGATTTTGCCTTAAATGATTTTGCTTTAGCTCTTCACAATAATTGCGTGGATTTTAGAAAGGGTGACTTCATGGATTTGTATGAAGGCAAGCAGCTTTGAATTGGAAGACAAACCTCCTAAAATCCACGATTTGCATAAGACTCTTGCCTTCTAAAAATTGCGTGGATTTTGGTAAGACAAGGCAGCTGAAAATCATGATTTCTTTAAGTGATTTGTTTCTTTAAAATAACTTCGTGGATTTTCACAAGGGAAGGCAGCTTATAAATAAAAGACAAAGTCCTCCAAATCCACGCAATTTGGCTTTAATGACTGGCGTTGAAACTCATGAAGGAAAGCATCGTGGATTTTAGAAAGGGGCAGCAGGCTTTGCAAAATAGAAGATAAGACATGAAGAATCCACGATTTGGCTCTAGACTTCTCCCTTTAAAAATTGCGTTGAAATTGGAGGAGAAGGCAGCTGGAAATCACGACTTGCACTTGGTATTTGCGTTGAATTTGAAGGAAGAAGGCTGCTTTGAATTCCACGATTTATTCTTAGTATTGTTTTGCTCTGGCTCCTCATCAAAATTGCGTGGAAAACTGGAAGGAACAGCTTTGAAAAACCACGTTTTGGCTCTAGACTGTTTTGCCTAAGCTCTTCATAATAATTGCGTTGATTTTCATGAAGGAAGGCAGCTGCTTGCAATTAGAAGACTCAAGGCTGAGAATCCACGATGACTTAAGTGATTTCCTTTGTGCCTTGCAAATAGTTGCGTTGAAATTTAGAAGAGAAGCTTCTAAACATTCCCGACAATTAACTTAAGTTCCTTCTTTGCCTTTCTTTTAAAATATTGCGTTAAAACAAGAAGCAATTGCTTCTAATTTCCACGATGACTTTAAGTTATTTCTCCTTTAGGAAATTGCGTTGATTTTTGGAAGGAAATCTTTAGGAAATTGCATGGAAATTAAGAAGTCAAACTGCTCCAAATCCACGATTTGCCTTGGGTATCTTTGCCTTGTATTTCTAATACACAAAATTGCGTTGAAATTAGAAGACTTTGGCTGCCAGACACCACGACTTAGCATTGAAAAACCACGATTTGCACCAGAAGACTCTGCTTTGATCCTTGATGCAATTGCCTGAGTGATTTTGCCCGTTGAATGATCCTCCAGAATGTTGCTTTTTCTTCCTTGGCCATGGTTGCTCTGCAAACGGAAGACAATCTTTTCCAAATCCATGATCTGCTCGATCATTTATCTTGAATTTAACCTCAGACAAGGCAAAAATCCTGAGCTCTGGTCACCTTCAAAAACAAGCTTTGGCAGACAAATTAATTGGCAATTAAAAATACTGGATAGCTTTTCAAAACCCTAGGCCCGAGAAAAGGTCTGGCAGGAAGAAAGAATAGGCTAGGGGATTGTCGGACGGAAAATGGAGAAAGACCAAAACACAGACAAAAATAAATAAAATAAAAACAAAATCCAAAAGAAGTTGCGAGCAATTGCTCGAAAAAAAAATCCAATTAGCTAGTCTGCAAAAACTCTTCCCCGTGTGAATGTTTTGTTGTAATAATGATGGGGTGAAGTGCTTTATATAACCCAAATTTCTTAGTTTTAGCTCAACCTATTTTTAAAATAATTTTATTTATTTAATATAAAAATAAATAAAACGCTTTCAGGCTAAGTCTGGGAAAGGAATGAGTGAGCTTTAACATGTGGGTATTTGATGGACGAGACTCTATGACTTCCTGAAGGTATCTTTGAGCAATGTGAGCAACTGCAGGCAAAAACAAACAAAAACATGACCCTTCACTTAAAAAGAATGAAAAATTTAAGGTAGTCCCAGATTTCAGGGTAAAATGCCAATTAGAAAACCAGAGCTTTTTCTTGCCAATTCCCTTCTATATTAAAACCTCAACCTGGTTGAACGTAGATTCACTTGGTCTAGCAGAGCTCAAGGAAGGACTAATCAATTTTATAGATTGAAGAGCAATTTAATTTCAATCATCCTCAAACGAGGACGCACAGATCTAGTCTTTCACCAAACTAGAAGAGTTCGACTCCTAAGCATTTCCAACATAATCCAACAGTGGAATTATTCACCAAGTCTATTCTCAAAGAAGACGTGCTCCTTTCATAATGCGAATCATCCACTTGCCCTCAGTAGCACCTATTCCATGTGATGCAGCTTTTGACCTCTCGAACCTGACTCCTATGCATGATTTACCTAAAGGGACAAGAAAGAATTTTCCAAAATTCTTTAGAGACAGCGAAGCATAATCCAAATGACCACTTGGCTGCGTTTATTATATCCTATGGAATGCTCGCAGTCAAACATGAAGATGTATTTGTCAGACTCTTCATAGAGACTTTGCATGACTTGGCTGGAGAATGGTTCTATCAATTAGCTCCTACTACCATAATCAATTGGGCTATTATGCGAGATGCATTCCTGAAAAGATTCAATCCAATCAAGATTCCAGAATGTTATAACTCAATTGACTCAATTTGAAGGAGCCACATGAGCACATGTGGGATTTTATTGCAAAATTCCAAAGAATACTTCACAAAATTCCAGCTTCTGCTTCTCTGAGTGACGAGAATCAAAAGGTATTCTTCATCAATGCATTACTTCCTGAAGTAGGTTATCAACTGCGAAGAGCACGTCCTGTTGACTTGTTAGCAACTCAAAACATGGCGGTTGAAATTGAAGACGACCTCATCATGGCTGGAAAAATAAAAGCCGATTCTAAAGCCGAAATTCCATCTCTGCTACTACTTCGATTCACTATCAGCAAAACTAGCAAATGAGTTGTTATGGATGAAGAAACAAATAGCTCAAATGGCTCAAGGCAACAACACCGCCCTTGCTCAAAATGTCAACAACTTGAACCGCATTGCTATTCCTCAAAGATTAGCGATTGATGTTGCTCCCAGAAGCGTGGAGATGAACAAAGAAGATCGGAGGTTGTTACTAATCAGCCCGAGAATGATGATTTTGTAGATCTTCTTGGCGACTCCAACATTAATTACCTAAGATAAGATAAGATAATTATATTAAATGTCCAACAAATGACCACAAAATAGGTCAATGGGACTGCACCATACAAAGCAAGATAGAAGCAACGGAGAAAACCAAAACGGGTCTTCGAGAACAAGAGAAGAAGAAAGAGAGCATGAAGAAGAAGAAAGGGAGGTGGAGGGAGAAGCCTCGACACCAACCCTCAAGACTGATCGCCCAAGGTCACCAAAAGAAACTGGTGATGTGCTGATGTCTGTGTCGGGAACTGGAAGTTGTCTGAGACGTCGATGATCCGTGAAGAGTCGAGTTCTCCGGGTGAACTTGGTGGTCCAACGTCCATGAGAAGGGGCTCTTGACCGGGTTTGAGTCCATAAATCTTTGGCCTGGGAAGAAGCATCTCTAGTCCTGACAGATCTAGAATGAGGGTCCCCACAAGGATCGGGTCTTCGCTTGGTGCCCCTCTCACCCGAGACCACAACGAAAGAAAGATGTGATTCGTCTAGTAGTAGTCTACCTAGAAGGTGGATGGAGGACCCCGTCGCAAAGCGTAAGAGCTTCCTGTAAATAGAGAGCGAGACATCTTTTATCATAATACCTGAAGAAGGTCGTGAACGTCAAACGTTCACGGAATGGCTGATGAAACCTCCCTCCGATCTCAATCTCCGGAGGAAGCAAAGTGGCAAATCCTCTCGATCCGATCCAATTGGTGATCACTCTCGACCGAAGCCTATGAGAGCCAACTCGAATCGCCCAGGGAGATGCGGAGAGCATGCATCCGATGACGGGAGATATAGGTGGGCCGAATGATGAGTCCATTGTTGACATCAAGAAAGTGATTGGCATAAAATACCATCTTCGGCATAGCTCATCAGGAGGGTTGATCCAAGTAATCTGAATGAACTATCGTATATGTCATCTCCGATGATTTTGTGCATGACTATGAGGAGCTTCTTGAAGATGATCATGGTCATACTTATGCAGTATTTACAAGATCACAAACTCGCCAAGTTGAGGCATTGGCTGATGAACAAAGAAGAGATTCCAAATCTGATGTCACCATTCTCAGAAGGGGCAGCCCTTTACCTTCTTCCTTAGCTCCCAGAGATAAGTATGTGAGCTCTTCATCTCAACCACAAAAGGCATCTCAGGTATCTGAAGCTAATGCATCTATACCTTCTTTTGACATTATTGATCATATCAAGAAAACTAGAATTCAAATGTCAGAAGTTGAATACTTGAGAGCTTTTCCTGCCAACTAAATAGGCTAGTCAAATACGTGCAATCACCAGGACCATCTAATGCATCAAAAGGCCTTTCGCTGAGCCCAAAGATACTCCTTCCCAAAACAATGTTGCAGTTGTTAAACCCCATCATCTTCTGAAAGAATAGAACCTTTTTATGTTTCCTTATTACTTAATGGTTTCAAGTTAAGCAACTGCATTTTAGATTCAAATGCTTGTGACAATGTCATGTCAATGAAAGTTGCATATATACTCTTGGGCTTACCTTGACGAAGACCATAGGAAGGTGCTACTCCATGGAAAGACAGTCCCTTTAATTGGACAAATCAAAGATGCACAAGTTGTTTTGGCAGTTTTCCCTGACAAAATATTGAAGATAACAATCTTAGTTATGCAGATATTCATGTCTCCTACAAGATGTTGAGCAAAAACTTCGCAAAAACCGGGAGGAGAAGCAAAGATGGATTGGTCCTATGCTCATATTCCTATCAAAGGAGTAAACCGTGAGAGCCGGGTGCCGGAAAAGAAGTCCAAATACACAGTTACGAAATCCGAGGATCCTAGATCTCAGATTCTTTTTCAAGAATCTGACCACAGTGTCTACTTCTTGGAAATAGATAAAGATGTTCCAGAGTTAGAATTTCAACCAAAGCCGGAATTTCAACTAGAAGCGAGAACCGAAGGAGCTAAAAGTATGGACTTTGGAGTTTAAAGGCACATGTTCTTCTCGGATCAGGAGTCGACATTCTATTAATATCTCCAGATGATGAGATATTCCCATACTCCTACAAGTTGATGTTTGAAAACACCAACAATACGGCGGAGTATGAAGCATTGTTCTGCTAGGAATGGAACAAGCTAGAAAGAAAGGAGTAAAGCTCCTCAAAGCCCAAAGAGATGTTGAGCTTATAGTAAAGCAAGTTCGAGGGCAAAAACAAGTCAAAAGAGTTGAATCATTACCAAGATAGAGTACTTTTTGCCACGCTCGATTTTGCAGCCTTCTCTATCGACTTCATTCCAACAAATCAGAATTCCAAGGCAGACTCTTTGGCAGGATCACAGTTGCACTATTAAATCTGGATAGACCACCGTCCATATTCAAACAAGGAAACTATAAGGTGGAGATGGTCTACCGCCCCAAAGTCCCTAATAGTGTTGAACAGTGGCAAACTTTCAATGACGACAAACAAATATTTGCATTTCAGAACAAGGCAACTTTGTGAGTTGTATGTTGAAGGGAGTAAATCACCACCACGACAAATAGTCACAGTGAAACTGATCCAGATTATGATGACAATAGTGGAGTAATCCAACTAAAAGGTAACAAAATCCCCAAGGGTTTAGTTTCCTTAGAGGAGACTTTCGACAAGCATGATCAGTACCTGAAGAAGAACAAAGAATATGGTGATATTTCTTCCTCAGGAATGCAGCCGGTAAATCTAGGTACAAAGGAAGTTGATGAAGACTTACCCACCACATAGAGAAGAAAGGATGAGCCACCACAAGATGAAGTTGATGAGGACTTGCCCAAGGTATTCGACAAGAAGGCTAGAGAAAGGAAGTTCGAGATCGGAGACTGGGTACTCTGGTGGGACAAGAGACATGAACCGAATGGCGTGCACAGAAAATTTGATTCAATCTAGAAAAGGCCCTTCATGATCAAGAGAACCGTCGGAATGGATAATTCCATCCTTGCCTACCAGGATGGAATTGAGTTACCACTGCCTTTCAACGGGCAGCATTTGAAGCTCTTCAGAACTGAGATATTGGGTAAACTCTGTGTGTACATAAATAAAACTCTCATTTGTTTTCTTTTCTTTTCTTTTTTGTTTGTTTTGTGTTTCCTTTTGCTTGACCCCGAACTCAATAGACAAGACACGAAACCAGAGATGTTGGGATCTCATCTTCACTTCTTTCATTTTGACAGAAATAAAGATGTCCCCATGGCGGAGTCGCTAAAAGCTGTTGGCTAGGTTTTAAGCTATGCATAAAATCTAGCCAACACATCAAACTACCACGCGACAATAGCATATGACACCAAAGACGTCCTTAATTTATTCTTCAGTTTTAGGGCATGATTCAACAAATAATTTTTGGGATTACTTGACAGTTTACTTTTCTCGAATTTTAAACCTTTGCAATATCATTTCAACATACTTCCTTTGATTTAACCACAATTTCATGTTTACACGATCTTTTAATTTCCATGCCCAAAAATTTTATAAAGACCTAAATCCTTCATATCAAATTGAGACCTAACTAATCGCTTTCCTTATTGTTACCGATTAACAACATGTCATCTACATACAATACTATGATAACAAAAATTTCACTTTCTTGTTTAAAATAAACACAGGATCGGTGTTGCTTGTTCCAAGCCCAAATCCCAACACATACCACAAATTTTTGGTTACACATTCTTGTAATTGTTTGAAGCCATAAAGAGACTTATTCAACCTAAACACCCAATCTTCCTTTCCTTTAACCTTAAAGCTTTCTGGCTACTTCATGTAGATTTCCTCCTCAAGCTCACCATGTAAAAAAGTTGTCATAACATCCATCTATTCTATTTCCAACCTAAAGCAACAACTATAACCATAACAAATCTAATAGAATGTCACTTAGCAATAACAAAAAAAATCTCACCAAAATCAATCCCTTCTACCTACTAGAACCCTTTTCTACCATGTGAGTTTTATGCTTCTCCATTTTCATTTTTGCATTGCTACCAACAAGTTTTCTTCCAAGAGACAACTTTACTAAGTCCCATGTATGATTCTTATTTAAGGACTCCATTTCTTCCTCCATAGCCTTCTTCCAAGACTTATTTTCTTTTGAGCTAAAAGTCTCCTTTACAATTTTCAAGTCATCATCAGTAACAGACAAATCTAATAAAATAAATGCAAAACGAAAATCAGAAAGGCTATACCAATGTTTTAAAAATTAGAACCGGACTTGGAACTGGTCAAGGATTGGATCGGACCGAACCCAAACCAACCAGTTCAAACTTTATGAACCGGTTTACTAAAAAACACATAAAAATTTAGATTTTTAATGAAAACAATGTTTAAAAGATTAAAAACCATGATTCCAACAATTACACACAAAATATGCAAAGTTTGCTCATGTATATATGTAAGAAAGGTGTTTATAGCAAAATGGCACAAACTCCAAGTCCAATACACAATACATATATCATATATGAGATTCCAAAACAAAATACATAAATAATGAGGCTCTAAATGGCCTCTATAGTCCAAGACTCCAAAAAAAACATGCTATGATCATTGATACAGATACTACAAGTTACAAAACTCTAGAAGAAACTAGATGACATCAATGATCAATCATCAAACTCTGCACCACTGCTGAGAATGGGATCCTCAGGCTCATCCTCATCAATATCATCACGGTCCTCTAACTCGACCCATCCAAATCCTCAAGGACATCTACAACAATTGTATTGCACCGGCAAAGAGTGCGAGCGACTAGTGCTCCTATGTATGTCTCATGACGGTGGCGGCGGTGCTACTAGTGGCTCATCATCCTGATCCAAACCCATCCACCCCAAGTCATCGGGATCAAACTCTGTTGGCTGACTCTCCTCTACCCAATCTGAGGTTGGATCTATATCATCCAAGACAATGGGATCTGTATCAGGTCTTCGGTTCAACAATTGGTTGTGCCTTAGCCGAAGGTTGTATTGCACAAAGACAAGATCATTCAACCGTTGTTCCAAACGGTTTCTCTTCTTTGTGTGAATCCGCTCAAAGACGGACCAGTTGCACTCGCACCTAGAAGCATTGCAAGTTTGACTCAGGATCCGAATCACAAACTTTTGCAATTGAGGACACTGACTACCAAATGAATCCCACCATTGTGCTGCAATAAAAATATAAATGTTTAATTATTAAACAATGACGATAAAAAACAAAATTAAAAATTAAAAGTAAAACTTATAACTTTAAGCGTAATTCAACAAATTAATTCTTGTTGTTAATGCATATTTGGTCTTTTTGAGGTGGAGCGACCTACTTTATGGTGTGTTTTGGTGTGTTTATTGGTTGTTCTATGTGGAGTGACCCACCTAGGGGAGCATTTTGGTACTTTCTTGCAATAATTTCATGGTTTTGAGGTTGGAATAATATTCTTTATATTTTTAAGAGCCAAGTTATGAAGTTTCATTAATTTTGGAGGTGTTTTGCTATTTTTCCAAGCTTGTTGAAGTTCGTTGGTTGAGGGTTTCCAAAATTAATTATTTCCAAGCTCAATTCTGATTTTTAACAGCTGATTGTGTTTGTTGAGGGTTTCTTAATAATTTTGGCATAAGATTTGAAGGGTGTTAGCAAGGTTTAACCCACCTTTGAGGGGTTTAACTTCTCCAAGGAAGTTGCTGCCCTAGGAAGGGCCTAATTTGTAGATTGCAGGGTTGATATCAGCCATCTACAACAGTTCCCTAATCTGATTTTTAAGTTTACATCTCAGCTTTTGGTCATTTCTTGAGTCCCCCTAAAAAGGGACATTACACAATTACTATTTCTATCTCTTTGTGTTCCTTCTCTCGGTATATGCACTCTCCAATCAATTTTTGAATCTGAATAGGAATTTGTGTTTCTTTCTTCATTCTCGCACTTCATGAGATGGATAGGAATCTGCCGCATTGTATATAGGTGAAATATCAACCCCTTCATGTAAATCTCCTATGCATTCTTTGTAAAATTTTGCAACACTCTACACCGTCCAATTCCCTTAAGCTTCAACTTGTCATAATCCCTTTCAGATTTATCTCCTTCCATAAATTTACTAAAACTATGTCTCCAACTTAACATTATGTTTCTCTTCTCTTCATATATGTGTGTCGCTTATATTGCGTTGTACTCTTCTTCAATTGTTTGTGTACTTGTTTATGCACATCTCTCATATGTTTGCAAAATTTTCTGCTTCCACGATTCTTATTTTTGCAATCTTAATGTCACGCATTCTCGCAACTCCTCATGGACTCAACCCATACACAATTGAAATGGTGTCTTTCCTATACTCTAGTTAACTAAATTATTATATGCGAACTCGGTTTCTGCCAAAATATTTATCCCATGTTCCTAGCTTACCTTCAATTAAACATCTCAATTGATTACCTAAACACTGTCGACAACCTCTGTGCATCTATTAGTGGATGATATGTTGAACTAAATTATAACTCGGTGTTCAATTCTTCCACAATGCCCTACAAAGTTCACATCCCTATCTGATGCAATGCTACATGGCAAACCATGTAGCCATACAATCTCTTTAAAAAATAAGTTTGCAATGTTAGTTTCATCACCAATCTTCTTATAACCACAAAACGTCCCATCTTTGAAAAAAATCAACCACAAATATTGAATCATTCCCTCTTTGTCTTAGGAAAGATTAAAACAAAGTCCATATTGATATCTTCCCACGGTTTCTACGGAATAGGAAACAATTGATATGATCCTATATTCTAACTTGTTGGCTAGATTTTCGCACTGACCCAAAACCTAGGCAGTCATGAAATAAATCTCCCTCATTTACTGGTGAGGCTCCTATGTAAGATTCCTATTAATTATGGATCTGCGTAACTGTTCGTGGGTTTTACTTTAATTGCAAAGCTCATGAGCCATAGCTAAGCAATTCTCAGAGCAAGTAAGCAACTGTAAAGAAATATTTGCAAAAAAAAAAAAGGGAAATAATTGAATGCTGGGAAGAAAGAAGGGAAGATGTGCAATCCAACCAATAGTTCGCAGAGTTGGTCTCATGCACAAATAAAACAAACAGATCTCAAAATACAGAATTTAAAGGAAATGAAAACTTCAAATCTAGATCTGAGATGACACAGTTTATGCAAAGATCTATACAGAAGTAAGAAACACAAACACCATTGACACAAAGTTCTCCGGAAATCTATCTCCTTTCAATTCCTTAGCTTTTAGAAAGATATCAAGGGTTTCAGCTCAAAGTCTGGAACACAAGAATGTTGATTACAAATTCTGATCTTTTAACCGTAGGTTCTTCCTCTATTTATAGTGTATAGAGGGAAATTACAAATAGGAAGATTTTTAATGAATTGCCACATGTTGAAGCTATGAAAAAGGGAAGCAACTGCAATCTTCCTCCAGGAATTCTTCTTTGCATGACGTGCATAATTTATAACTGAAAATAGAACCTTCTATTTTGCATGTCTGCCACCTATTTCCAAGTAATTGACTTCTTCCAGTAACTTGAAGTAACGACTTTTAAACCAATCACTTAAGTTTTACAATTTAATTGATTACTCAATTACTTGTCGGAGAAATAAGAGAGAAAAAAAAAATTAGAAGAAAAATGTTACACTCCCAATCTTGTTCTTTTTCCATATTTTGCATGCGGTTGACTCTTTTGCCTTTGATTCTCACCAAACTGGATCTAGAAGCAGTGACTGTGATTTGCTTGCGGGTGCTACCTCTAACCTGTCTTCCCCTTTCATCCTTGAAGCTTTTGCAATTCTTCTCCAGTATATGCACCAGTGCAATGTTTGTTGTAAATAATTCAGACAAAACTCATCATCTTTTATTTTTAATTGTATATGAGCAATTTTAAATTCTGGAAAGCACTCCGAGTGAAGGCAAATACAAGTATATTCAATGAAGGCTTCAACTGGAAGATTGGGAGCACATGTACAAGCTCCTGGAAGGAATTTTCCATGCAATGACTTCTACTTGGGCTGCATTAGAAACAAGAGGATGAATTTTTGCCGGAAGCCTTTGCAATTATGAGATCTGGATCTATTTCTCCCTCTGATTCTGAAGATATATTCAATGTATCAGATATTGACTTCTACTTTCTTCACCAATATGGGCATATATGATGAATACCTGCAATTGATTCAAACAAATATGAAGTCCATGGCATGAATACTCGATTTTCATCACCAAAATCTTCTTATAAAGCTTGTTGCCCTCTATTTTTAGACTTTGCTTGCATGTCAGGCAAACTAAAAATATTATTTTATTCACTTGTGCAATAACATTAACACGCAGATGCTCTAAATAATAAAAAGAAAGCTTCTCCAACCCTAGGCACCAAAACTAGATGCTTCCCGACAATTAAAAAAATTAGCTTTTAGACATTTAGCTATGCCAAAATGGGTCGCACTTTTTGGCTAGAAGTCATGTTAAAAATAAGAAGTCAAAGCAATGGGAATTTTCACCCTACAAGGCAGGAAAAAAATTCTCGCTTTCACTTAAGTGACTTTACTTTCATAATGGGAATTTTCCCTGCAAGGCAGGCAAGAAATTCCCGCTTTCACTTAAGTGACTTTACTTTCATAATGGGAATTTTCACCCTGCAAGGCAAGTAAGAAATTCCCGCCTGCCTGCCACCTCCAAAATTCTCATTGGCAGCTTAAGTGATTTGACTTGATGGGAAAAAGTAACCTACTAGGCAGGCAAGAAATTCCCACCTACCTGCCACTACCAAAATTCCCACTAGCAACTTAAACCCTTCCTTCCAAAAAGTGCAACTTGCATGGAAAATAGCTATTTTCCAAAAGTGCGACTTGCATTGTGACTTTTGCATTAAAAATTTCGTGAAAATTCGTCACTCAAGGCAACATGGAAATTGGACGCAAAAGGCGGCCTTGAAAATGCGGCGGCATTAAGACAACATTTCTTTCCTTTTTTGGATTTTTGGTGAAGAAAGCACAAGAATAGAATAAAATTTGCCATTTTTGGAAAGGGTTCGGGAAGATGTAGTAGAAATACTTGCATGTGCCATAACTTTCATTTTGTGGCTCTGTTTGGTGTCATTTTCTCTAAAAGTGCATATTTTCTCGAGCTCTACACATTGATGGCAATATTTTTCTTATTTTCATAAAATCCAGTTTTGCATCTTTTTGGACCAAGCAACTTCTTGCAATCTTCTAAAAGAATCCTGAGCTCTGATCGCCTGTAGACAAATTAGTAATTAAAAATTCTGGATAGCTTTTCAAAACCCTAGGCCTGGGGAAAGATCTAGCAGGAAGAATGAATAGGCTACAGAAATTGTCGGAGAAAACAAACCAAAATACAAACAAAAAGAAAAAAACAAAACAAAAACAATCATGCACGATTCGAAAAAATTCTCTATTTAGCTGATCTGCAAAAATTCTTCCCCCGGGTGAATGTTTTGTGGTAATAATGATGGGGTGAAGTGCTTTATATAACCTAAATCCTCCAATTTTAGCTCAATCTATTTTTAAAAGAACTTTATTTATTTAATAAATAAATAAATAAAATTCTCTCAAACAAAACCTGGCGAAGGGATAGAGTGAGTTTTAGCATGTGGGTACTTGGGAATTTGGCTTTTATGACTCTCTGGGGATACCTTAGAGCAATGCAAACAACTAGCAGCAAAACAAACACAAAACAACCCGTTACATTGAAAAGAACGAATTTTTTTAAAGGGGTTGTCCCAGATTTCGGTGAAATCTCGGGACACCATAATCGCTCCCTTTTGCTAGTTGACAAACTCTACACTCCTAAACAAACTTGCTTACATCTGAACTCATGTATGGCCAAAAGTTGTTCTTTGCAACTACTCGATGTCTTGTCATAGCCAAAGTATCCTAGCAATCCACCACAACGCTTCTCCTTGACCAACTTCTCATGCATTTAACCTCTTAGCATACACAACTGGACTTTTCTAACAATAATCCTTCATGTACATGATAATCCAACCACGTGTCATGGCATTACTCACCGTCATGTGCATGATTTCCATGCTTCACCAAATCTTCATCTTCACATCTGACTCCATCAAATCAAATCCTATGACTTCAACTTAACTCATTCAATAATAGAATCTTCTCGACTCAAAGATCACAACTGTTTGATTTTCCGCTTTTCTTCTGACGCAACACAAAAGAATAGATTTACATGAACTCAACCCAATTCATGTGACAAAGTGATTCAACTTACCCTAACTATTAATGAACTATAGAGCCTCATGATATGTATATAAAACAATACCTTAGGCAACAAATAGTGTCTCCACTTCTTCGGCGCTTTAACTATTGTGTAGAACTTATAATCATACACTAAATACTTGCACTTTGAATCATTGAGCTTCTTAGTGAAAAATGAGAGGTCTTACTTCCGACCCAAAACTGGTCCTATTGATGTGCCACTAGTATTGCAATCCACTTGAAATACTTTAGCAAAATCTAGTAATGCCAACACAAGCTTTTCTATCACTTTCTTCAACTACTAGAAACTTTGTTCTCGCTTCCGCAATCCACACGAATTCCTTTTTTTTAGCATTACATCGGTAATTTTTGCACATGTCCCACTAAAATTCTTGATGAACTACCCGTAAAACTCGCTAATCCAAGAAAACTTCACGCCTCAAAAGTACTCCTAGGTGACGCCTTGATCAACTATGACACACATTTTCTAGATCCATCTTCGAGACCTTCCTAGGAAATCACAAAACCAAAGAATTCCAACTCTTCCTTAAAGAAACTGCATTTTTTCACATTTACAAGCAACTTTTCATCTCGCGATCTCATCAATACTTTACAATGTTGCAAGTGTTTCTCCTTTTGCTTATCGAAAATCATTATATCATCTAAATAGACAATAAAAACTTAGCCAAATATGGCTTGAGAACTTCATTCATCAAACGCATGAATGTACTCGGTGCATTTGTTAGGCCAAATGGCAGAACTAACCATTCATAAAGTCCTTGAGTTTTGAATGTTGTTGTCAATTCATCTCCTACTCTTATGCAAATTTGGTGATATCTGTTCTAGAAGTTAATCTTGAAAAATACCTTGCACCACTCAAGCAATCCATTAAATAATCCATTATTAGCAACATAAATTTGTACTTGATTGTGATCTTGTTTATTGCCTTGTTATATGTGCACATCCTCCATTCTCTATGTTTATTTGTGTTGATACTACGGATACTATGCACAAACTCAAACTTCACAAATCGGTCCTTTGTCCAATAACTCTTTAACTTATTTTTTCACCCTTGCATTCTCTTGCGTTGTCAACCTATATGTCACTTTGTTTGATAGACTCGATCATGTGATCAAATTCATTTGATGACTTATGTTAATCATCAATGGTAATCCATCTAGTAGATTGTTCGAAACAATCTCCACAAATTCATCTATCAAGTCATTCACCTCTCGCAGAAGTGTCTTTTCCTGCCTTCCTCTTTTGCACCCAGCTTTTATAAAGGCTTTGCTACAAGTGCTAAACAAGCACACTCCTTCACCTCACTCAAGAATTGCTCTTCTAACATCAACATAACTTTTGGATTAGTTTCCACTTCTTCACTTTTATCCTTCGAGAGGATTTCAATTGTGTTTCTCTCCATCTTTTGCCACCAAAGTGTATGTATTCACATGACCATCATGTTGTGCATTGCAGTCAAACTGCCAAGGCCTTCCAAGCAAGATATTATAGGCATCCATAAGCACTATGTTAGACATGACTTCATCTCTATATGCACACTATGTTAGGCATGACTTCATCTCTATCTACAAATTCACCAAGCCTTGCCCATTCACCAAAATCTAATGTGCTTTTAGTAACCAAGAAACTTTATAGGGATTCATATGTATAAGTCTCTTCAAACCCAATTTTTCCAACATTTCTTACAAAACAAATTTATATACACTATCACAATCACCTAGACTTTACCTCCCGACTTGCATAAGGTTTTGAACATTCTTTCTTTGCATGGGATAATTCTCCTCTTTCATAAGCTTCAACAATGTCGTCTTCAAAGATGAATATTTTTCCTATTTCAGGTTCATTAACCGTTTAACGTGATGCATTGATGCAACATTGTCTTTGTTTGCTTGTGCAATGTGTGCACTCGCATTTCTGCCACCATCAATATGCATGTGTGGGCACTCAAATGCTCTATGACCAACTTCTATGCACTTGAAACAAGTGCCTATTAATCCACGTCCACGGCCTCAACCTCTTCCTCTGAAATTGCCTCTACCTCTTTGTGCACCATCACTACGTTGTGATGTGCTTGCCTCACCTTCTTGCATAGAGTTTCCTCTTTTGATCCCTTGTCCACAACCACAAGAAACTTGCCTTTCCCTCGTGTTACTCCTTGTTGTTTGCTGCTAGTTTTTCTTCTGCCTTCAACGCACACTAATAGGCTTCCTCAACAAAATGCAATCTGATCGTGCCCAACTCATCTTGAATTGCCATACACAATCCATTCACATAATAAAAGATCTTTTCTCGTGTCATCCTAAACATGACCAACCCTAATGGATAGCTTGTAGAATTCCTCTCTGTAATTATTTACACTCATATCCTTTTATTGCAAGTTTTGAAGCTTGTTGAAAAAATTCGTGATAATCCTGTATAACGAACTTTTCCTTCAGTTTCCACGACAAATCTATTCCAAGCCTTAATTTTATCTTTTCCTTGCACAATCTTTCGGTTTGAACATGCTCCCGCCATGTGACCTATTAATCTTGTGCCCACGAACTTCACTATTCTTGAGCTTCCATATTTTTATATTAGAATTATTTCTCTAACTCGATGATCCAATCAATCGGGTCTTCTATACTCAAACTTCCAAAATAGCCTTCAGGGTTCAACTTAGGTTTACTTATCATTCTCGCAACAAATTTCAAAGATTTCTCTTCGTGTGTTTCAACTTCTTTAGCGATTTCGTGTGCTTCTTTTCGGCTTCAATTATCACTTGCATCGTCTATCACCACAATACCTCAACATTGTGGTGTTTCCATAGTTTCTCAACAAGCTTACATGCTTTTCATCAAACTCCGTAGATTTGCAAGTCTAGATGTTGTGGTAGTCTTGCATCATTGTCTCCTTTGTTTGTCATTCCTTCTAAATCAAATGGTTCTTGCATCATTATCTCCTTTGTTTGTCATTCCTTCTAAATCAAAGGGTTCCATTGTGCCCATCTTCTCTACACCTATCTAACTCATCCGTTGGAAGATGTCTACAATTATCTTCTGCTACCAATTGATGATGGTCTCCTACACCTATCCAACTTTCATTGGAAGATATCTACAATCACTTTCTACACACACTCGCAAATCAATTCACAAGGACTAAAACCTTGCTCTAATACCAAATGATGCAACATCGTAGTTGGGGGTCCCAATTAAGGGATATCTAATACCATGCAACCCTCAGAATACATAGCGGAATTATGCACAAATTGCAACAACTTCAAATGAAAATAAGAACTCAAAACTATATTGATTTAACAAGAAGGAAATACATGTCAACCTCACAAACTAAGATGCACCACAAAAATATATTTGTAGATCTATGCTTGCTAACTCACAGGTCTTCACTAGTATAGCTCTACAACACCAAACACATTGAACTAACTAGTCCAGACTATAGGTCTAGCTCGAGCGGAAGTCATTCCGAACACAAGCGAAGTGGCATGCTTATATAGACGCAAGGCCCACCTTACAATATTGCCTCGAAACAAGTGACCCATAAGACATTAGATGTGTCCCAATCCTCTATGCAGAATAGGACTCAATTGTTCACAACACAACTCAATGGTGAGCCGGCTCAACAATTATAATTATGAGTTAGGTGAACTCATGTCGGCTCTTTTCAACAATGTTGTATTTGAAACTCATAAAGTTACTCACCAAAATACCCCCTCACACATAAGATTGCACTAGCCTCTCATATGAATCCTTGCATGTTATATCGAATCAGCTTCGATGACCTCGTTGTTTCAATGGTAGATGCAACTATTGAGATGAACTCCCTTGCACGTAAGACTAGACACTAACCTCTCGTATGAATCCTTGCGTTTTATCTTGAATCAACTCCAATGACCTCATGGTTTCAATGGTAGATGCAGTGATTGAGATGAAATGATGCTAGTACCACGAGCTGAAAATACTCCTAGTGATGTCACGCACAAAAATAGTGATTCTCTACGCATGGATTGTTTCCACTAGGAACACACTTCTATGTTGCACTACTAACATACATTCTCGCGCTATCTCCTAAAAGATGTTCTGGACTCTAAAAGATACTACAAACCTTGCTAAGTTCCTTTGGACATTCCACAACCACAAGACAACTATGAACCATTAGCAACAATTGTGTGCGTCTACAAACCGCATGAACAATTACAACAAAGGTGCACTACAAACATAGACACAAAACAATACTACAATTTGCATGCTCACGCACAAAGTTGCGAAAATCACACAAGACTATGGCTCAAAACAAGACTTGCACATTTTACAAACAAAAGACTTGAGCACAAATGGAAACATTGTGCACGATCGACTCGGCTTGATTTCTAAACTACTATGTTTTTGGGTGATGCAAGAGTACAAGTGAACCCAAATGCTCCTGCATCACATTCACTAACTATAAAATTAGGAAGGTGTTAATGTACCAGAACATCTTCACTCCGGTGGGCCGAGAAAAGTATGGGAGGGCCCAAGAAAGAATACCTCTCTACACTAGAAATTGAATCGCTCGAGGACCAAGCTTTGTGAAGGTACAAAAGCATCAAAAGATACTCTCAAAGTATATGGACATCAACCTTCAACTTTATGAGATTTCCACAATTTGGAATGGTAGTAATATATGTAGAGAAACTATGTTGAAATTGTTTAAGTCCAACGTTTCGGGTCACACATCGAGACCCATCATCAGGGATAAAAGGATAAGAATGATCTAGATTGTTGAATATTGATTAGTACAAATTTAGAAAGCAATGGAAAGACTAATTAGTTCAAGTGATTAAATTCAAGACCAAGGTGCTCACTATCCGAAATTCTCTACGCTCTAAAAGCCAGACTTTTAAGAACACTAATTTTTTGGGAAATGTGATGGTGGGGTTCTGCCCTAAGGTAACAATGGGTGTGGGTTTTCTTTCTAAATATTTCATGAGAGAATGTCCCATTTTGTAATGACCCTTTCAAGGGTTTAGACCTATGTTCCACCAAGTTTCCGGGACGGGGATGGCAGGGGACAGGGGGACATGTTTCCGGGACGGATTTTTTAGGCCTTTTTTTAGGGGACGATTATTAAAAAATAAGGGAAAATTTAAAAATATAGGAAATTTCAAATATTCATATGATAACATTGCTAAAGCATTCATCACACACATTATAGAACCTTAATAAATAAAATTAGAGTTGAATTGAGATTTCACATAAGATTTAACCTTAAAAATATAGGAAATTTCAAATATTCATATGAATAATGATAAGTATAACACATTGACTAACTTAATAAAGCATTCATCACACACATCATAAAACTTTAATACATAAAACTGGAGCTGAATTGAGATTGCACATAAGATTCAAGTTTCAATTACAATGAAATGCCCAAGGGCAACAAAATGTCTGAAACATAGAAAATCAAAATGAAAATATATAGCTGCCCCTAATCAAACTCCGCTAAAGTGGCATCAAAATCAGACTCTGAGTCACTGGAACTATGAGGGGCTGCCTCATCCAATGGAACCCCAACCAATCCCACTTGTGCCTCCTCATCAATCTGTGAAACATCTTCGGGATCAACATCCCAATGTGTGGTTGGAGTCTGACGATACTCAAGAGTCTGTCGATCCTGAAGTCTCAAGGCACTATGCATGGCTACTAACTTCTCTGCTCGTCGAGAGGTAAGGTGGTTCCTCTTAACTGTGTGGATGAGGCCATATGTGGACCAATTCCTCTCTGCAGCAGAGGAACTAGCAACCTGTGAAAGGAGGCGAGTGGCAAGAATCCTCAAGTCTGGTGCATCCTTGCCATGCCATGTCCACCATCCAATAGGGTCTACTTGAGCTAATGTAGCTCTATCTGTCCTCGCCTCTGGCTTGCTAAATGTTGGTCCACAGAGATTGACAAAGGATAGCCATTGGGTCCGCAATAAAGTGGACTCCTCATCAGTGTACATCTTTCGAAAGGCCTTCATGAGCCCTTCTTTCACCTCTTCATCATCAAATGGAGGCACTCTCTCAGGTCGTGCTGCATACCATTTGGGATTTAGAGCATAGGTTGCCATATGAAGCGGGGTGTTCATTGTGTTTCACCACCATGTGACAATGAGCCTAATATGATCCTCATAAAATCCCAAAGTAGGATCCCTGCTATGAATGGCTTGCTTCATCTGTCCAAGCATGCTATCAAATGTCTCATAAATCTCTCCAAGACTAGGAGAGTCTGTATCAAGCATATCTTATGACCCCCACTACAGGTGAGATGAAGGAGCAAACATATCTACAAACAATTTACAAAAAAATAGAAAACATTAAGATTCAAGAATGAAAAACTAAACTAATTTACAAGTTATAAACATGGATAAAAATATTTAAAAATTAAAAACTAAACTTACATATATAAAATCAGCAATAGCTTACCTGACTGTGGTCCACCAATCATCGTTGAGGATCTTTTGTTTCACACCTTTTCCTTCAAAAGTGTTTGCCTCTGGCCATCTACCCCACTCCTGATTAACCATCATTAATTGCAAAGCCTCCTGCACCTCAAGCATCCTCTCTAACAAAATGAAATAGCTGGCATATCTAGTGTCCATGGGCTTGAGGAATTCCTTCCTCGAAAAAGACCTGAATAGAGCAAGTGAGGTGTGATGGTTGCAAATGAACATTTGTATGTGTCTAGCCTCTGCCACCACTGCCTTCACCCAATCTATCTTTCCAATGTCTTTCAATGCGTTGTTCAACACATGAACACAACATGGAGTCTAGAAAATGTGCTTGTAAGCACCCTCAACCATCATGTCAGCTAACTTACATACGTGGGTTGAATCAATCACTACTCGTACAACATTAGAGGGCCCAGTCTCCTTTATGGCGTCCTTGAAAATTTGAAATCTGGAAGGTTGCATCCTTCCTCTTCCCAAGACAATCAATAGCTCTAAGAAAATAAGGGCCAAACGTGAGACATGTGACAATGATATTGATGAGTGGCCGATGTGTTGGCTAGATTTTCTGCATAGCACAAAACCTAGGTAGTCATGAGATAAATCTCCCTCATTTACCGGTGAGGCTCCCGTGTCAAATTTGTCAATTAAAGTATGCTAATATCTAAATGGGGTTTTACTTTAACTACTCAGTTCATGAACCATAATGAACAATTTCTGCAACAAGTAAGCAGTTGTTTAAAAGAAAGGAAAAATTTATAGAAGAAGGGAAAGGGAATTATGTAAATAGAGTTGATTGCATGCACATAGAAGAAACCAATAGATATAAACACAGAATTCTAAGCAAAGGTAGCTCTAGATCTAGATCTGAAATAACACAAAGTCTATTAAAAGATCTAAGATAAAAAGCAAGAAACACAATACACCGTGACACAAAGTTCTCCGGAAATCTGCTCCTGTATATTCCTTTGCTTCAAGTGGCTCTCAAGGGTTTCAGCACAAAGTCTGGAACACAAGGTTGCTGCTTACAAATTCTGATCATTAACCCGGAGGTTCTTCTCCTACTTATAGAATGTAAGAGGAACGTACAAGAGATGGGAAATCTAACCGAATCAAACACAAACAAGTAAAGATGACATTTGGCAATCATCTTCAACTAACTTCTCCTTAAGTGACACATATATCACTTAACTAATAGAATTGTTCCACATGACTTTAAGTAATGGTTTCAAAACCAATAACTTAAAAGTCTTACAATTTCATCCAGGAACGTGGAAAATAGAAGAAGAAAGAATAGAAGTCAAGTCAAGCCAGCTGTAACATTTATGTCTTCTTTTTGTTCTGATATTGGATATACTTGTCGAACATGTGATTCAACATCTTCCCATCTGTTTTAGCCACTGCTTCCTTCTCTGTCCTAAATTGCAAAAGCAATCCTTCATTCAACACCTTGATGCACGCTTCCACATCTTCCAAGCTCGGCCCGAACCTCGCAATATCTCGCCTGCAGTGTCACCAGTCTGCTAATGGAATTCATCGTGAAAGGTTTAGTAGCTTTATCAATTCTCTTTTGTACCATCAGAAGAGACCCTTCCAGGGAATTAGGCACTTTGGTCGGAACAATCCGTACATATGAAGTAACATCTCCAACCACGTCCTCCTCAGTGAAAGAAATGATATTGTCTGGTAAGGATGATGTCCTACTCTCAAGTGCTTGCATCCTCTTCAGCAAAACTCTGCAGATCTCCAAACGGAAAGATACTGCAAACTCTAACTGCTTCCCCTTCTCGACTGATCCGTCTGGTACAATTTGCTCTGCAACCAATACATCTCCAAGAACTTGTTGATTTCGCCAAAGTACTCGTTTACTCTCAAGAATCGTGTTCATGTCTATTATGCTCGTCACCGACTGCTTTCAAATTGATTTGCTACATCATCCATAACCTTCAGGCGGGCTGGCACCTCTCCAAGTTGTACAGAAGCTTGACGAATAATCAGATTCTTCCATTCGTCAATAGCTTTCACCTGATTGCTTGCATCTTCCATCTCCTGCATAAGATGATCACTCACCTGCTCTGAAATGGGCTGAATGGAAGGTTTAGCAACCTTGGCTATGATCTCGCACAATTGAGATACTTGCTTCTGAAGCTCGTCTTTCTCCGCCTTTTCTCTGTCAAGCCTAAGGAATAGAGCATCTATCAATGTCTGTGTATCCTGCTTCAATCCTTCTGTGGTGGCTTGACCGAGGGGTACTCTAGTTCTTGTTACATCTTCTGCCATGAGCTCATCCTCCTTCCCTTCCGCCGGAATTGACATCTCAGCAAACTTCTGCCCCGACTCCTCGATGATCAACCTTGAAGTTACCTTAGCAACTTTAGGTCTTCTGTCTTTTCCGCCTAGACTCTGGAGTAGCTGCAAGTCATGTTCTTCCAAGTTCATCTCCACTCTCGCTTCTGGAACCAATGCAAGCCAACCATTCCTAGAAGTTACTTCTCGAGAGAATGAGAAATTGTTGAGTGCACTACCATCTCCCGCTCTGCTTCCTCTCCATCAGAAAGTGCCACATTGTCATGGCTGCCATCTTCTGAATCATCCAAGGACAAAGCTCTTTCAAACTCGCCATCTGCAGCCTTCAACGCCTCTTAGAAAAGTGTTGAACGAAATGGCTGAGGAGAGAAGACGAATGTTGTCGAATTCAGTGGAGGCATGGAAGTGTCCTACTGAGGTGCAACAGTTGGTGAAGTACTAGGTGTTGGAGAAGCCGGAACTAAAGTCATAGCCATGGAAGTGATCTTCTCCTTTGATTGAGATCTTCTGTGTACTTTCAACTTCTCGGACCTTTTGCTACTTTCTCCTTCGTGCTTCCTCTTGAGGGAATCTCCTGCGCCGAAGTTGCCCGTGACTTGATTCATCAATGCTTCATCAAGGCAATATCCCTTCGTCAACAACCAATTTGAAGTATTCACCAAAACAAATACTGACCTTTCTTGAATCATGTCAGCGGCCTCTCTACGTTATCCTGAAGTACGGCTCTATCTCCTCCCATTTGATGGTAAGTGTCAAGTAACACATTCCCATCATCTTTAAGATCCGCAGGTATCCGCGCTAGTCCAAAGTCGAACACTTGCCGTGCTGATAGCCTGCTGAAATCCTTCTTTCTAACCTCGTACTCACTTTTGCACTTCATCCAAAAATCCTCCAATGAAGGCATGTGTGCGTACTCCTGGGAGATCATCTTCCCGACTACTCCAAATGGATCGAAGTTCAGTCCGTGCCATGAAGAACTCTTGCTCATACTCGGATAACATCTCGTCTCCATCCCTCGAGCTCTATGAATGCTCTGGCAGCTATAATGTCCAACAATGATCGGAAAGAAGCCCGTAGACTTGTGCCGTTTCGACTGAAAGTCGTGTATCTCCACAAGTTGCCTGCTCAGCTCCATGGCGATCAATTTAGCATTCGGATATCTGGAGCATCTTAACCGGTTCTCCAGAAAAGCCCGTAACCCTGAGGTATGTGAAATCTGCAAACTAAATGAATACACTGCCAATCTTGGATACAGCTTCCCATGCTTCTTTGCTTACCTTGTTGGCCTTTAGGTCCTTGTCTAACCTGCAAATGAAATCGTAGAAGAATCCATCATTGACCACTTTGAAATCTTTCTCGCACGCAGGTACAGTGGTTGTGGGTAGCACTCGAAAATGGGGTCCTTAGAAAGAACGCCACATCTATCCAGCTTGGAGAAGATGCCTTGTGAAGCTGCAGCGTATACCAAGTAGGAAGTCATTTTGAAGCTGAAAGTACGCTTCACGTTCCGGAGTTGCTCACCAATGTTGTCACTAATGATTTCCGACCAATTGATTATGGAATCAATCTTGTTGACTTCAATGGTCCTGATGAAAGCATACATCCATGTACGAAAAGTGTAAGCATTCGCCTCGCCATTAATCCTGCATAACAATTTGACAATATCATCGACCTCCTGCACCAAATTGGACCGCGGAAGAGTTCTTGGGAACTTAGAAGGAGATCTAGGCTTCTTCATGTATCTGTTGTTCATTATGTTCACGCAGTCAACTCTATGTTTATCCCACCTGCTGCCGGCATCCTGAATGCTAATGGAAGTCACCACCTTTCGCACCGGAATCTTCAAACAATAATTGATGAACTCTGCGTCTAGCGAATTATTGTTTTCCCCGTAGCATCTCGCACTGATCTGGATGAAGGATGGTAAGATCTAGCGCACTCCATAACAAACTCGCAACTGTGTTCTGCATGGAAAGGCTACAGCTCAAATAATTCCACTGCTTTTAACCGCACGCATGAGTGAAGTCTTTCCTACTCTGGATCTATCAATCAATTCGAAAGAGGTTCTGGACCTAGATCTGTGTCTCCTATGTCTGCAAATTTGGAAGTGATGCATGACTCCGTTGTGCTTTCTTTTTCGTCCCTCTTTGCCATGGCTTTGTCTATCTTTGTCTGAATAATTCTTTTTCTTCTTATTTGGCCGGATTTCTTCAAATTGGTGCAGATCTGGATAATTCTTCAGATTCGGAGGATATATTCAATGTATTGGACATTGATTAGAGCTCATTTTCTTTTGTAAAGCACCTGTAATGAATTCATGCGAGTAATTCAGACAAAGATGGCAACTAAACATGAATAGTGAATTTTAATCATAAAAATCTGCACTTTTCAAACCTGCTGCCCCAAAAATTGATGTTTTATTTGCATGCAAAGAGAGCATGAATTTTTCCAACTTCACCTGAGCACCTGTATCACTTATGCAAACAATTATGCAAACACAAATCAACCTCCTTCAATGCATGCGCCAAAATTGGAAGCTTTTAGCCTTGATTTGATCTTCTTTTGAGCAAAATCCTCTTCAATATGGGGCGCACTTTTCCTCTGGGCTGCACTTCTTCACCTATGAATTAATTAATTCACCCTTATGGCAGCCCATGCTTATATAACCCTCATAATTCTATAATTAATAATTGCCCTTCCTATTCCTGACAATTAATTAATTAAAAATCATGCTCTTCTCTTTAACTGGTGTGCTAAAATTGCATGTTTAAGGACAGCCATCCAATGAATTAAATTTAATCAATTTAATCATCCACTCTTCACTTCACTTAAGCTTCACAGTGTGCTTTGACCATAGCCACTGAAAATAGAAATTAATTTAATCATTTAATACTTCAAAAAGCATTAAATATATACCAAAAGGGGCGCACTTTTTGTCATGAAGGGGGCAGCCTTTAAATAAATTAAATTTAATCAATTTAGACCATCTATTTCCATCTCTTTTATTCCCCTTTACTTTGTTGACTTTCTTCCATGCTTGGGCGCCAATTTTAGAAGAAGAATTAATTAAAATAATCACTTTAAAGGCTGCCATGTTCTCCCTAAAGGGGTCGCACTTTTTAGCATAATAAAATTCTATTTTTAAAAATACATGACAATGGAAATTTTTACCCTGCAAGGCAGCCCCGGAAATCCCATGATCCACTTAAATGATTCGACTTTGACAATGGGATTATTTAACCTACATGGCAGAATAAAATCTCATGATTTCACTTAAGTCATTTTTCTTTTATTTCACCATGGGAATTTTTACCCTGCAAGGCAGACAATAAATTCCCGCCTGCCTGCTGCCTCTAATTTCCCATTGTCACTTAAGTGATTTGACTTCCATGGGAAAAAGTACCCTGCTAGGCAGGTAATAAATTCCCACCTGCCTGTTGCTTCTATTTTTCCCATGATCCACTTAAATCCTTTGTTTTCCAAAAATGCGTCCAACCCCGCAGGGCTTTTTAGTGCACGACTTCACCTTTTCCCAGAGAACCGGACCTCCGATGGTGACTTCCTTCTGGCACAATGTGCGTATGTGATCTCCAAATACTCCAGGCCAAGAATCGGGCTAACCTAGCAAAGGAATTGATCTAGAGAAATTTCACAGAAAACGAAACGGGAAAACACAAAAACACAAAAATTGCCAAAAGTCACAAATAAAGCCCAGAACTTATTCCAAGTTAAAACCTTTCTGGTATATTGGAATAATGACTTGTTCGATCACAACAGGGTTAAATCGGAGCACAAATTGCCTCAAACGGGGCTCAAAATAATTAAATACAAATTTCCCGCAGACAAATCCCGACGACAGAATATAACAATTTTGGGCATCTGAGTATTTGGCGAAAATGGCTAATATGGCTCTTTGGGAATATCTTGACGCAATACAAGAACTTTCAGGCAATAAAAACACAAAACGACCCATTATTTTAAAAGTACGAAAAATTTTCGGATAGGGTAGTCACAGATTTCAAGATGAAATCTAGGGACACCACGATGTTTAATATTGGTCCACCCATCCATGATGATAGAAACAACCCACCCGTATCCAAGTTTGTCTCATCTCCTCCATCACCACACTCACCTTAGAATATTCTTTATCACGGAGGTTGGTTCATAGTTTGTGTTCTCCAGGAGGGACATATGAGGAACCAACAAGCAATTACATCTTTGAACATTTGTTTGAAGAAAGGGGAACGTGACACATGAAATGGTATAGCATTGGCAAAGAAGAATTTGGCAATAGAAGAGTCAGCTACTTCCCTTGATTGCACATTAAACATACCCGTAACAGTAGAAGTCTTTCTCTTTCCCTTTGCATAATCCCCTCCTCGTTGACTTTCAACATCCACGCATTGGGTAGGCACTTGTGTAGTCTCCAATGGCATCCCTTTTTTCGTTGTCTCACCCTCCATGTGCAACCTAGTCACCTCGGTCTTCTCCGCTAATGATATTCTTTCACAACCTTTTACCCCTTGTCCAGTTATGCCCAAAAGATGTGAATAAACCCGCGTGTAGCTGCCCCTAAATTCTTTGTTGCAAATATGGCATAACCACACTCTACTCCCCCTGAATTTTTTTTTCCTTGTCAATGGCTGTTACAAATTGTGAAAGAGGCTTTTTAGCATTGAATGGCCCCTTTGCATAGATTTTGAGGAGTTGTGAAGGGCAATCAAACGGATTATTTGAACCCATTGTTGGTGCAACACTCTCACTCCCTGAAGAAACCCTATTTTTGGTTCTACCTCTATGTTGCATTGCCAATTGAATCTCTTCACCCTCACTACCCTCATTGTTGCTCATTGTTTTGTATTGGAAATGCAACAACCCAAAGAATCTATAAATGAAAACAAAAAAAAAACTTCCCTAAGTTTGTGAAGCTTGAAACTATGATAAAAAAATTTAAAAAATGAAACAATGAAGAAATAGTTTGTGCAAATTTGTAAAATGAACAAAGGATGATAAACATACCTCTAATGGAGTAGAATATTGCTCTCTTGCCTTCTTCTCACTGCTGCTCTCTATTCTTCTCTATGCTCTTTTCTTTCTTTGTCTTCTCCTTCACAAAATGAAAAATGAGTCAAATGAGTTTCTTTTTTGTTTTGATGTTTGTTTTAGGTTTAGGGCACTTAGAAATGCAAGTGGGGGTCCTTGTGGGCCCCCACATTGCTTTACTTTTAATTAAAAGTGTGTTTTTAAGAAAAAAAAAAAAAAAAGTTAAGGCTTTATGTGTAGAGGACGGCAGGGACAACCGGACGTCCCGGTACGGTCGAGGGACTTCTAGAAGTCCCTAAACGTACCGGGGACATCCAGTTGTCCCCTGCCATCCCCTGTTGCTTTTTTGACGTCCCCGAGACGTTTCTGATTTTTCGAAGAGTTTGGGGACGGGAAGGGGACGTTTCCTACCCATCCCCGAGGTTCCGAAACGTCCCCGGTACGGGGACGAGCTGAAAAACGTAGGGGACACATCCCCGTGGAACATAGGTTTAGACCAAACACACAAAATGCAGATCTGATTTTTAATTTGCAGCAGACTGTAAGTACAAAATCAATGACTTTATCTATCACCAAATATGCCAAAAATACCACAAAACACCATAAATCAACTCGCCACAATTTTATATATATTTTATGGAATATTATGAGCCAAAAACACAAAGAAATGCTGAAGATCTCACTATTGGAAATTAATTATGAATTGAAAATTGCAGCCACAAGAAAATTATGAAACTAGGACATAGAAACCCTCAAAATTCACCAAACTTCAGATTCCGGCCTTATAAAATATTACAAATCAGATTATCAAACCAGATTTCTCAAATACTTCACCAAATGCTCCAAACCCTACCCAAGGTAGGTCACTCCACCCTTAATAAATCAAATACAAGTTGGAAATGGCAAGTAACTCTCCAAATCAGCTCCTAAAATCGATCCCAAGCCAAGGAGAAGGGTTTTCGTCCTTCCCTTAACCTCTAGAAGGGTTTTTGTCCTTCTAGGCAAGTCGCATAAGGAGGTTTTCGTCCCCAAATGCTAGAACAAGCAACTCCAAGCTTACTTTGCTCCAATAAGATAAATTGCGCCAACTCTAGATAGCAAATGGTGCCTCTAATCCTCTTTTATATCCTCCTTTTGGTGCCAATGTACAAATAGAAAAGCCGACTTGTATAAGCAAGGAAAACACTAAAGAAAATATAAAATATTAGATAAAAACATATCATAAAGGTGCTCAAGGTTCTTCTCCTTCATTTTTGCTTCTTTGCCATAGAGAAGGAATGGCAAGAAGACCAAATATCATTTCTTCTAAGTAATTATCAACCTCAATTTCCATGGTGAATTGAATGTGAGGTGAAATGTTGTTGAGGTGAGTGGGAAAGTCATTAAGATTGTCCATACCATGGAACCAAAATACATTATAGTATCATCGACAAGTCTTTTCCACCAGTCTGATTTTAATGGATAAGATTCAATTGCTTTTTTCTCGTTGTTTTCCATAAACAAATTTGCAATTATGGGAGTGAGTGGGGAACCCATAGCAATACCTTCAGTTTGCTCATAAATTTCACTATTGAAGCTAAAGAAGGTAGAGCGCAAACAAAGCTCAACAAGATTGAGAGTGTATGGTATTGACAATAGGACACATCAGCGCACCTAGTTTATGAATTTTTGGCTGGCCGTATTTCCTAGCGGTAATTTCTTTGGAAGGAATAAATTTTTTCTTGATATTCACATTGAACTTTGCTTGAAAAATGCTTTAGGAAAGAAATCGCTTGCATTGGATCATATATACCAGCATAATGGTTTGAACTTTGGACTGTACCAAGAGCCACTCAATCAACTCGTCCAAGACTAGGCCCCCAAACATTATTTCCATAAAGAAAAGTGAATTTAATAAGAGTATCAAGGAAACAGTTGAAATTGATACCCCTCTACACTAGAAATTGAGTTGCCCAAGGACCAAAGTTTGTAAGGTACAGACGGATCAAAAGATACTCTTGGAGTATACGGACATCAAACTTTGCTTCAAAAATGCTGCAGGTAACAAATTGCTTGCATTGGATAATATATTTTAGCATAATTGTTTGGAGTTTGGACAGTACCAAAAGGCACCCAATAAACTGATCCAAGACTAGGCCCCTAAACAATCAATACATAAAGAACAATGAGTGTAATAAGAGTATCAAGGAAACATTTCGAGGAATAACCTGATAAATTAGAAGAAAATACTGGCACTCTAGCACTGTAAAGATTATCCATTGCATAGTTGTGACTGAGAAGTTACCTCTCTACACTAGATATTGAATTGTCCAAGGAACAAACTTTGTGAAGATCAGATGCATCAAAAGATACTCTCCGAGTATATGGACATCAAACTTTTCTTGAAAAATGCATTAGGAAACAAATTGCTTGCATCAGATCATATACTGCAAAATTATGGTTTGGAGTTTGGACTGTACCAAAAGGCACCCAATCAACTTATCCAAGACTAGGCCCCCAAACATTTGATCCATAAGGAACAATGAGTCTAATAAGAGTACCAAAGAAACATTTTGGAGGAATATCCTGATAAATGGAGAAGAAAATACTGGCACTCTAGCACTGCCAAAGATGTATATCCATTGCATAGCTGTGACTGAGAAGTTAACCTCAAGCTAAACAAAGGGCCAATAAACTACACAGCCAAGTGATTGTTGTTTTTTATAAACTTGGTCGGTTCCCACCTGTGACAAGGAAAAAGTGAAATGCAATCTGAAGACCATAACCTTAGTTTTATTAAGATTCACTAAAAGCTCATGAAGATCACAAAAGCAAGCATAGAAGTCCAACCGCTTCTGCAAACTATCATGTAGGAGCTAAAAGTGCTACGCCATACACGAAGAACAAAACACAAAGATCAAAAAAAGGTTCAGGATACAGCCTTTATCTTCCTATGTTGTCCACCTAATAAACTGTGCCAACACGTAAAGATAGATCCCAAATAAATCCATAGAAAGTGGCATCCCTAACTGACCCCAATGGTACTCATGAAATTAGAAAAGCCTCACACTATCCAAAAGCACCCACCACAGTCTCACTACTGTATGACTGGATTTTAGTCCTTATTTAAATAACCCTCTTAACAAAGCTGAAGTGAACAGTGGTGTTGCCAAACAAATGGTAGAGGTCATGTTTATGTGTATTTTATATTCCCAGACTTTATTTCTGTTATTTTTGCAATATGAAATTACACGAAGCATTTTCTAGCACCTTTCAAAAGCTCAAGAAATGGCATCTTACTATGGTCTGATATTGAGGACCTTATGTATCAAAAATACACAAGGAGAAACATATGAAAAAGAAATGCATGTTTCAAGAAATCTGCAGCATACAGTCTAACAATTGTGTTCTTGGATATCATCAATACATGTAACCTCTAAGTAATTAGTTCCCAGAATTTATTTCTATTATTTTTTGTAGTATGATCTTGGATATCATCAATACATGTAATCTTTAAGTAATTAGTTCCCAGAATTTATTTCTATTATTTTTGTAGTATGATATTACACCAAGCATTTTCTGGCATCTTTCAAAATGCTGAAGAATCGGCATCTTAATGTGGTCCAATATTCAGAAAAGTATGCATTAAAAATACACTCGAAACAAAATATGAATAAGAAATACACGTTTCAGAAATTTTCAGCGTACGGTTTTTCAATTGCATCCATGGATTACAGAACACGGGTGATCTCAAAGTAATTAGTAACAACAGTTCAAAAAGTTGATCTCAAAGTAATTAGTAACAACAGTTCAAAAAGTTATTCCCAACAGCTATCCCTTTGGCTTTTAGATGCACATTGCTCAACCTTTTAAGACATTCATTCACATGAAAAAGGCAAAGGGAGATATCAATTCCCATTGTATCAGTTTTAGATACCTCATATCAAGAGATTGCAGAGATCAGATTGCAGCAGTGTTCACTAAAAATATCCAGCAAAATGGTGTATGCTGATCTAGATCCTTGTTTCAAAGATTCTCAAAATAGAACTTAAAATACAAGACTCCTAAATTATAACACTTGCATGATCATGGCCATAAATCATAATACAAATATAACTTATAAGGAAAATAGCCATAACGGGCTCCCAAGTAGGAAATAGGAAAATAACTGTACATTATATCTGCCTAAGTTGTATGAAAGAGAGAGAGAGAGAGAGAGTCTACATTTAGGCAAAAACATATGTAAACATTGGTTAGAGCATACATATCAGGATTATGGACAATCTTTTCAACAAAGTCTCCACGGTGTGGATACAGTGAGCCAATAACTCTTTCACCAACATCAAATGTGTCTACATTGAAGTAAGGCCTGTAGTATGCAATGCTGAAAAACTCTTCCAGCCATTGGGTGATTGTGCATTCCCTCACCAGCTGCACCAAGCCCGCCAGACGGGTCTGCTCTACAAAAAAGCACAAGTCCAATACATTATTCACCACTTTGCAATTTGCAAAGTACCAATAAGGTGATTTGTTTCATTGTTATAAATCATAAGTATTCACCTAAGGCAAAACACACTTCATTCTATATAACATATGAAGTAGTTTATCTATAAGTAGGTAGAGATAGTTTTAATAAAACCTATGGAAAATGGAATTCCTTGGGCTAAAAATGTTAATATCCACCATAGTTCAATATGAATTACCACTTTGTAGTAGTTTGGAAACTATCTATAATATGGTATAAATTTACCTGTGGAAAAATTACATGTAACAGTACACGATACAGTTAATTTACATTACTGTATTCGTCTGCACAGCAAGCAGGATATGGTTACAATTGTTCCGGATACAGATTCGGGAGAAATACAGCAGTGGGTATGGCAAGGGTGAATACGCCTAGATTTATCCAAGCATATCTACAGGTCTGCTGTGGTGTCCTGGCTGTACCTGGGGTGAATATGTCCTCAAATATGGTTTTTTCCTCTTTACTAACTTAAAAATAAGTCAACTATGGACTTAAAAACAATAAAAATTTAAATAGAGTTTAGGAAAACCCTAAAAGCAACTTTCACACTCATTTTATCAAAAGCAAACAACACCACCACCATATTTACCTATCATCTAAGTTACCGAAACGGCAGGTAGGGGCCTCGGGAGTGGGTACGGGAGCAGCAGGGAGCAGGAGCGGAGTGGGAGCGGTCAGGAGCGGCCAGAGGCCTGCGGATTCAATTTTTCCTTTTTTGGCATTTCTTTCCTTTTTGGATTTTTGGTGAAGAAAACACAAGCACAGAAAAAAATTTGCCATTTTTGGAAAGGGTCCGGGAAGATGTAGCAGCAAAAACTTGCATGAGCCATAACTTTCATTCTATGGCTCCGTTTCAGGTGTCATTTTCTCTAAAAGTGTATATTTTCTCGAGCTCTACGCATTGATGGCAATATTTTTCTTATTTTCATAAAATCCATTTTTGCACCTTTTTGGACCAAGCAACTTCTTGCAATCTTCTAAAAGAATCATGAGCTTTGATCGCCTGTAGACAGATTAGTAATTAAAAATACAACTATGCGAGTATTCCAACTATGGTATATACAACTTATACAATATACTTGTACATTGTATACATTTATATAAAATACATTATTTAATTTTATACAATCTATAACATACACTATAAATTTAATTTTATTCGTTTTGTATATATTGTACATTATTATAAATTTATAGTTAATAGTATAACTTGTCTTTTATCTTGTTTTTCATATACATAATATGTGGTTTATAATTAAATTCCTATTTAGAAGGCTGAGATTTATATATTTTTTAATTTTTATATAGTTTTTGTATTGCCGCATCCCACGCCGTATCCGGGGTCAAAAAAATTTGCCGTTTCGCATCGATACCCCACCGCTCCCGTATCCAAAACATTTCAGCTACTTAGCCTATCATTGCACATTTGCTCTCACCTTCATTTCTTCAATTGCTTAGGGCTGAAACTTCTTTATTTTGCCAATCCTATGCTATTACAACCACGCATTTTCTGCCAAGGAGTTTAAGGAGCTTGCAAGAAAGAAGATTGTTGATTTAAGGTAAGTTTTTGTGGTTTTATTTAAGTTTTTTTTTCGGTTAAAAACTTCAAAACATTTGTAAGTTTTGTAGCTACTTTTTACTTCTTTTTTGTTATATTTTTAAATTATTTCAACAAATGCCCAAATGCCTTAAATTTTAATAGCAGTATTATTATTTTTTAACCAGGGCTATTGGGATTTGCCAAAATGTCTGCCTTTGCAAGTGGTAGTTCCGTGGGCCAAGGGGCAGCCTTCAAAACCAGTGCTTCCTCACCTCTTTGGAAGTACGTAACGATTTTGGAACAAGTGCCAAGGGCGGCGTTCAAGTTTGTTCAGAGTGTAAGCTCAGATATAACAGCTCGTATAGTCGGGTGGAAGCCCACTTGTGTGCAATTCCTGATGTTGGAATCACAGCTTGCCTTGGGCCAAGCATAGGTGGAAATCCAAGAAAGGGCTTGTCACGTGCAAAGATCATCCAAGACATCAAAGAGCACGAAGCAATGGATGCCATAGTTACCCAAATATTGAAGCATCCTTTGGTGAAGAAAGGATCTAGATCTACCAAGCCACCTTCTTATCGCATCTCATGTCGTGACCCCATCACACCCATTTACTGCTACACCCTTCACGGCCATAGAAGAAGATCATTCACATGTGAAAGTCGTAAGAGCACAAAAGATGCAAGCCCATTCGAAAGGACATTCCAAGATGAGGCCGGGGATATAGCGAGTAAAATATTGTGCGTTGTGTTTATGAATGGGGGCTGCCATTTATTGTTGTCGATTGCCATATTGGTGGGAGATGGTGAACTCTATCAATGAAGCCCCTAAAAGATTCACGGCCTAGGATATGAAAAGGTGCAGACCACATTGTTGGCAAAAGAAAGCAAAAGTGTTGAAGACATATTGCAGCCTGTCAGAATTCATAGGTCAAAATAGGGGTGACCATCATTTCCAATGGATGGAAAGATACAACCGATAGACCGTTGATTAATGTGGTCGTAGTGTGCCTTAAAGAGGCAATGTTTATTAAGTTCATTGATTGTGAAGGGCAAGTGAAGGATGCATCATTCATTATGGGCATTTGAATGGAGTCCATTGAGTCTATGAGGCCTCAAAATGTTGTCCAAAATATATAACAGACAACGCAAAAACTTGCAAAGGTGAGGGCATGTTGTGTCATGTCCCCTTCTCAAATTTAATCCAGTTAGAATGTAATGTCCCCAATGGACATTATTTTACCCCTAAACGGATTTTAGGCAATCCCAACTTTAAATGCAACTTGTAGACAAAATACCAAACAAGTATCACAGATCTGAATTAAATAAGGAAATGCGACTTGGGTTAAGTGGAAAACCCACACCAATCAGCCTCTAAATTTATATCTTTCCACTCAAATCTAGTACCACTAATTTATAAAGCCCAAATATGTATAAAATTGCAGATTTCAGATGTAAACAAGGCTGCAATAAATTATTTAAAAACCCTGTCTGCAACATAACTTCAAAAATTCATATCTTTTGCTAGAGAAGTCCAAATGAGCTGAAACTTTGGATCTTGGGCCACAAAAATATGAAGAATAATATTCCAAAATTAGTTTTCGCACAGCAAACACAAAACCCTAATTTTTCCCTAAAAAGTAGGTCGCCCAGCACATTTAGGGCATCAAATCAGCTCCAAAAATTAAGAAAACAAGCTACTTTGATTCCCAAACAAATCAGCCAAATCAACTCCAATAATGACAAACTAGGGTGGATCTTTCACCACCAAAGAGTGCCCTACTAGCTAGGAATGGATCTCTCACCACCGAAGCTAGGGTCCCTGTGGGATCTTACTCCACAAGCTAAAGAAAATCCAAGCGTATATGCAAAAGCTACAAGCTTAAGACACAAATCAAAAAATATCAAATGGTTATGCAATATCTTCCCCTCAAGTCGACTTCTCCTTATAAAGGAAGAAGAGACCCAAAACAACCTCTACAATATCCAATTAGTCAACAAGGATTTTCCTATGCAAGCATTTAATATTTTCCCATATTAAATATTTTTCCTCCTAATGCAAGCATTTAATATTTTCCCATATTAAATATTTTTCCTCCTAATGCAAGCCGCATTTTTCTACGGGAAATACATAGTAAAATGGGCATTTATCCTTTCTATGTTCCCATTCCCCTTTCTAAGGCAAGTCGCCTTTTCACCTAGGATGGATAACAATTTATATTTGAGCCTTTTCCATCCTAGATTTAATAATTATTAAGTCATATAAATTATTATAAGTGCTCTATATATATTTTTATTTTATTAATGGCACTTTATAATAATTAAATATAACTTAAGTCACACTTATATTTTTCCTTTGGCCGTCAGGTTGACAAAATAGGCCAAAGGTCTTCGAATGGGAAGGGGATATTACATAGAAGACCCTTAGCCTATTCTCCTTTTCTAGTAGGATAAATTGGTGGTGCAGGGGAAGGGGAAATAATTTAATAATTTAACTTAAGTTGCCCAAAAATAACTTTAAGTTATCTTCATAAAAAGGCAGTTAAGGTTTTATTATTATAAAGGTGATTATTATTAAAGCAACTCAAAATTAAAATAAAAGGAGGGGACATTGCTTTATGAGTGCTTTTCCTTGAAAAGCATGAAAGTGAAATTATAAAAGTGGGGCAATTGGGCTCATTTGGGGATCACTTTTCAATCATCTATGTTTACATTGTGAGTTTGAGCTTCTGCTTCAGCTTTCAAAGATCCGAGGACGAAAACCACAGGGCATTAAGAGATCTTGGAGGACGAAAACCCTCTTGGTTTCCAAGGTTGGATTTGAGGACGAAAACCCTCGTCCATAAGAGTGATTCCACCCAGGGATCACATTTGTGCTCAAAGAATTGAAGTCATTTTCAACTTGCTACAGATAAATTATGGAAGATTTCAGCTTGTAGAGGATTGGATCGAATTTTACTTGCAAGCAAATCATTGTTATTGCTGATTTTTAGAATTTATCATCATTTTGGGAGGCTGAATTTCATCATTGGAAGTTGTTGTACCTTCCAGACAGCCTGTTGTTCATTTTCCACCAGCCGTACCAGCTAAGGCAGCAGCCATACACTGCTGACATCATCATTTCCCAGCAGTTGTACCTTCCAAACAGCATTTTCCAGCCAGCTTGGACACCATTTCCAGCCAATAATTTCATCTGTACAGTCAGCTATGATTTCTACAATTTATTTGTAAAAATCAACTAGGGTTTCAACTAAATAATTTCCATATTTTGTGCTTGGCTTTTCCTGCTAATTAAGTTCAATAAAACATGGGTTGTGTTTGTACACTATATTGTCATATTTTTCAGGATATAAGGGTAATGTCAGAATTTTTAATTTTCTTCCGTAAGGGTTGCTGTAAAAATTTAGAATTCATTAATTTTCCCATAAGGGGACATTACATGTTGGTTGAGGTAAGGTATGGGCTCATATTTTAGACACCTTGAGCCAATCATTCTCTCAACCTTCTAGTGCAAAGATTGGGCATGAAATATGATTGAATCAAACGAGTCTATGAGGAGTCAAGCGAGGTCCAAATGTTCATAACCAACCATCACGTCCCAAGGCATCTTAGGTCTTTCTCAAAGTTGCATCTATTAAAAGTAACTATCTTTTAACTTTTTTTTAATCATTCATGAATCGTTTATAATTTGAAATTTTAATTTTATTTTGCAATATGTAGTATTTCGATTTTTGATTTTTTTAATTTGTAGGTTGTTGAGACTTGGTTTTCCTCACACACACAACTTGTCAAAGTGTCTAAGGCATTGAATAGCATGGTTATCAAACACCAAAAGTGCATGGAGGTAGTCAAATATTGAGAGGGCAGAAAAGGTTGATTCTGGATGATGGGTGGTGAGATCATGTGGAGTATTTGCTCAATTTTATCAAGCCCATATTGAGTATGTTGAGATTTGTTGATATGGATAATCCATGTATGGGTGAGGTATATGTGGAATTGACTCTATGATTGAGAAGATTAAATCCATCATAAATGTCAAAGACAAGATCCTACAGAGAGGTTTTCAAGGAAGTGTACTCGATGCCAATTCATAAGCGAGAACAAAATGACCACCTCATTGCATCTTGTTGCTTTTGCCTTGAATCCCAAATACTATTTGGTGAAGATCTTTTCTTTTCCCAAGAGGGTCCTACTATACAAGAGTACTTGAGGTCGAGTGAGGGGTATAAGGCATCAATCACTAGACTCCTTCCCAATCCAAAAGTAGAAGACATAGTTATGGGAGAGTTTGGGCTTTTCGTTACCTCCACGGATCACTCCCTTAGGCCGCTCGTGACAAGTACATGAAGGACACTCATATGTGGTGGTGCCTCCATGGGCAAGCAAAACCCCACCTCCAGCCACTTGCAATAAAAATTCTATCACATAATATTTTAATGTTTTTTAACTGTACATTTCTTGTCAGCATTTTGTTGTAACTTTTTACTTTTATAAATTTTATTTACTGTGGCTTGCCAAAATAGGTTGCAAGCTCCTTTTCAGCTGAGTGGAATTCGGGTAGTGCATGCACCTTTAACCACTCCGTTAGGCACAACAAGCTCGCAGCGAAAAGGGGGAGGGTTTTTTCTATGTGCATTCCAACCTGCACCTTCTAACACACACAGGAAGAATACAAGCAAGGGGAAACAATGTGTTGGGACATCGACCCGGAGACTCCTGACTTGGATGCTTCCATTGCCCACCTTACATTGCTTGACACAGATCTAGCAAGTTCTTCACACGACCAGCATAGCAGAGCTAGTGGGAGTGGCACTGCTACTGCCTGTGGTTCTAATGAACCACATGATGATGCCAATGAAGACATTGAAGTGGATTATGAATATAATGAATATGCTGATTTGTCTTGATTTTTGTGTATTCATTGTAACATTTGAATTTTGCACTATGTACTTGTTCTAAGACTAATCTAAGTTCAACCACTGAATATCATGACATTTGGCATTAAATTATCAGTATGTTTTGTGGTTATTTAACTTATTTTCAAATATTTTGTTTATTTTATGCATAATATGTGGTTAATTTTGCTTATTTGGCTATATTTTTAATATTTTATATATATTTTTGTACATATGTATCCAAGGCAAAAAAATTGACGTACCAATATATCTGATTCTGCGTACCCATATCCATACCCAAACAAATAGGCTTCTTAGTTACTTTATAAAAGATATGCAGTAGGTTATTTCCGAGTGCGATGGTTTAAAGTAAAACATATGTTAAATAGAATTTCATGGGTGCAAATTGTTAATTTCCACTATATGTAGGTGAAATTATATTCCAGTGTTGAATTTTGAGTTAAGAATACACAATACCGTATCCTGTTGTAGTAATTAGATTAAGATATCATTATGCACTCGTATTTCACATAAGACTGCTACTGAAAATACTCATAGCAGATATGTGTACTGAACCAAATTTAAGCTACTGGTTGGTGTGTGAAAACACAGAATCAGCATAAGATTGCATTAGGAAAATTTACATGGAAAACTATCTTCCCCTTCACTTTTGAAGCAAAACACAAGCCAAATATCCCAAGGATGACTTAGTCTACAATGCCTATCATTATACTATAGGTGTCTAGTTGTGTACCTTTGGCTGTAAAGATTATGTGGAAGCGTCTTCTTTCACATTTATTCACAGAAGGGCAACTGCAAGTCTTCAACAAATCGACATTCTTGGCTTATTTGTCTATTTTCCATTTCCACTGCTAATAACTACGTCAAACTTGTTATTTTATATTTATTTATGGAAGGGAAACTGCAAGGCTTCAACATATCTACAATTCAGCTCAATTATCTATTCTCCACCTTTAATAAACCATTTCTGTACTTATGAATAAAAATAAATTAATAATAAAGTTTTTCATAGCTGGATTCATCAGCAAGGGCCTCTACACCAGTATCAATGGCCTTAAACTGACTATGAGCAGGTGTGCTACAGAAGTATCTTCTTATGTGATCCGATGCGGGCAGGTTCCACAAGACTACCTTCTCATTGCAGTATTCTTCTTGTTATTTGGACACCACACACATCTCGTGCAGCGCCAAACTACACAGTGCAGAGATCAACAAACAACAATGCTCACTTCAATCCTAATGGGGTGGAGCCCCAAGATAGTCAAGATTTTGAACATCAATCTCAGCACTGTTCAATGCAACTCAATGTTCAGTGTTCAATGCAGCATAGCATCTGCCCAGCAAGCACAGCACTGTGCCATCACAGTTGGCTATTCTCAGTCAATGCTACGCTCGATCAGTACACCACAAGTTAGCACACGATACTAAGGACTTGTTTTCACAGATTGATCTTCGCACCAACCTTCACACCATCACCACAGCATATTGGCACTTCCTCAAGCATCAATCAACTCAATTGGTGTAACTCAAGTTGAGACTGAGCACTATGGAACACTCCCAGATGTTGCACAAATCCGCACATGATTGCGCGCACTCCACGCGGCTTGCTCACCTGTGTGAAAACTTGCGGCATCCGTGAAGACTACACGCCTTTGCGCACTTGCACAGAGCCAAGATACATACCATGCAACACTTACAATCTGTGGAGGATTAAATGGCTATGTGGACACTCCATGCCACGTCATGCCATTCCAAGTGGCACTTCCAGAGCTCGAGTATGCCAACACATGTGTCAGCATACCAGGCATGTGGGAGCCAAACTGTCATACCTATAGGAAGGTGAACTGTCAACCATTGCAAAAATTGAACCATATTCTAACCATCATCTTTCAGAACTTCTTTCTTGTAATGATATATTGTACTCCATTCGACTGTAATATTGATACATCCATGCTTTGAGCTTCTAGTATCAAAGGGTCATTTATTCACATTCCAATCTAGGCAAATCATCTTGGATTCCCCCTTCTGATCACAAGAGTTTTCATTCTCAGCCTAACTGCTCTGAAGAAAGAATCAAGACAAATAAGAATATGTGTCGACTTAAGAAGTTTGAAAGCAGTTATCATTAAGGAACCATTTCCTATCCCATTCCAAGATTCTATACTTAAAAAAATATCCGGGTACGAAATTTGTTCTTTTATGGATGGCTTTTCTGGATACAACCGGATTAGCATAGCTAAAGAAGACAAGATGAAGACTGCTTTCATAGTGAAAAATGGATTCTATGTTTATAATTGGATGTCATTTGGACTTTGCAATGCACCAGCTAGCTTCCAAGAACTATTTTGCATATGTTTACAATATATCTACAAGTAACTTCAAAGCTTTTGTGCATGATTGGTCCAATTTTAGCAGCCAAGAGTCACTTACGAGCCATGACAGAGTGTATGTGACAGTGACAGGTAGCGAAGTTGGCATATAATCTAATGAAGTGCAAGTTCATGGTGTGCCCAAGGTAAACTCTTGGGCCATATTGTGTACAAAGTTGGATTAAAGACAAACCCTGATATGATACAAGTTGTGGTGGATATGGAATAATACAGAGATGTCACAAGGATAAAGTCATTCTTGGGCCATGTTGAATACTACCAATGCTTCACCAAGAATTTTTCCCAAGTTTCTTACCCCTTGGAGACACTACCAATGAAAGAACCTTTGTTAGCAGGGTCCAATGAACAGGTGCAAGTATTCAAATAACTAAAGGTATGCTTTATTGGTTCACCCATCCTTGCTTATTCAGACTAGGATAAAGAATTCCATGTACATGTTGATGCTTCCAACTATGCCGTTGGTGCTGCTTAGGCACAAGTGAGAACTCAAGGGTTAGATCAACTCATGTTCTTTGGCAGCCGGTTGTTATCTAATACCAAAATAAATTATAGCAACACAGAACACAAGGCTCTTGGCATGGTGTATCCCGTTCAGAAGTTCTGGAATTTCTCGTAAGCACTCCATTCACATTTTGTGGATCACCAAAACTTGTTGTACTTAGTAAACAAGCATATTATCAAAGGTCGGGTAAGTAAATGGTTAACATTACTATAAGAATTCACATTCAAGATCAATGTTAGGAATTTCTGATCATATCTCCCAAAATCAGGTCAGGTAAACCTCTTGATGATGTCATCCTCCTCCAACTCATGTTGTGTTTTATGCCTATGCAGGAATGTACGCCTTCGATTACACACCATAGAGAAGCCTAAATTTAACCCCTGCACTATTGTAATCTTACTGCTAGTGTTGCATCGTACAACCCTCTAGCTGCATCTATACTATAGTCTACTGTAATCATTACATGTCGTTTTTGCCTTCATAGTTGCCAGAGACTTTGTTAATTGGAAAGAAAAAAATCATATCTATTTCCAAAAGTACAAAACAGTCGCACAGAAGAACATGTATTGGAAGAGGTTACCAAGATCAATCTGGCATCTGAAAATAGCTTGGGTGGACATAAGCCCTTTTTGCAGGATTTCGGAGAAATTTCACAAGATCCAAGGGCAAAAACTCTCATCCCAGAAATTGCAATTGGAGGGTTTCAGCAAAAAAATTGCAGTTGAAAATTATGGGTTTGCAGCGGTCATGGCTTAAAAATATAAGCTGCCTCCAACTAAAAGGACTGCATCCTCTTCAGTTCGGCTAAACTATGGAAGACGGCTTTGGATAAGGCATTTAAAAAATTAAACTACAAGTGAAAGATGCATAGCTCCACAACCAACCTCTACAACAATTCCTCAGATGATTTAAACTTCCCTAGAAACCGAAACAGGTTCCAAGCAGGTGGCAATAAATGGGACCAAAAGCAAAAATTGGTGAACCATCACAGCCAAAGACCAAATCTAAAGCATTGCCTACACCTAAGACACCAAGTTGGGTACATATATCTGCCATCGAATCTAGCACATGGTGGGAAAATAAACCTGATGATCACAAGCTAAAGGTGGCATTACAAAGGGCTAGCATGGATAGAATATTGCAGATCTTGTACTTTAGTGCAGGAGATTTTGAGTAGTATTTGATTTGAATGGTCTCTAGTTATGATTGGGGCAGCAGGTATTCCTTTGTGCAGTCTATTGGTAAGGAGGTCAAGATTACCTGCATCTCCAAAGATTTTACACGAATATTTGGAGTACCCTCCCATGGACGGCCAATTAGTAAGGCGACAAGCAGTCCAAAGGTCACACAGGCCCAAAAGATTATGTCATCCATACCTTGTGCAGGCCTAACTTGACTGTTGCAAAGTTAAGTCGCGGGTGGGCCAAGAGACATCAGGGCATTAGAATAGAATACCCAGCTTCAGAGGAATGGCATTGCTTATTGGATTTGATCCGATGTCGACTGGCAGATGCCACAAGAGCCTCCGACTACATTTCCATCTGAATGACTGATCATATAACTAGATTACAGAGGCGTGAAATCTACAACTGAGGAGAGCTATTGTCCGCAAGGATTCATGAGTTCTTCTCTCTAAAGAATAAAGGTTTTCAATGATAGAACATGCCATTGGGTTGTTTCTAAAATGCAGTGGATTCTCATTCTACCTTGGAGGGAGTTTGACTTCTCATTTTACATATCTTACAACCCCAGTTGGCCTTCAGTGTTTCAATGGAAGCATCTGGGCATTCCTTTACCAGAGGCTAATGAAGTTCAGAACATGGAGCAGCTGCCAAAAAGGGGAAAAGAGTGTGAAGAATGAAGGAGATTGTACTAAAACTGATGATGAGCAGGATATTGATGATGAGGATGATGGCGGTTGCACACCATAGCTATCAAAGCCGACCCTTACTTTTTTCTTTTGCCTCCCTCCATCCCTATATGAGGATGTGGTTTTCTACATCACTAGCCCCTTGTGCTGCACCTCCCTCTGAGTCTGTTATAGTTACTCCCTCTCCTCCAAGAGATGAAAGCCAGCAAATAGAAGACCAGTTGCCCCAACTGGATATGGCAATTAATCTAACCTTGGAAGTTACTCTCAAAAGTGCAGACCTGAGAAGCCAAATGGAAGAGCAGCTCAGCTAACAAGCCTAGCTTACACAGACTCAAACTCAGAAGGTTGTTGCATGTGAGCAAGAGCTGCCACAGGTGAGAAGCAGGGTGCAAGAGGTCATCCATATGCTTAAACTTTATAGGTTCATGTGAGCATGAAATTGTGACAGAACACCATTTGAAACAATGCACAGAAGAGGTTTATGCCCTTGGGGCAGATCTGCAGCAGCTAAATTTACAGGGAGCCACATCTTTTGGATCACACTCATTTTGAGCTATAATAACTCCAGAGAGATCTCCCTCTTCCCCTCCTCCACCTCATTCTACTTGATTTTGTATGGGTGTTGTCAAAAGAGACTCCTGCCTAATACTTATTTCAAGGGAGGATAAATGTAGACTGTTGCATTCAATAGAAGTGTTTTTGTAGACGACGTTATGTTATTGTTCTCTTGTCGGCTTTAGGTGCTGTCGTAATAACTCTTTAGTTATGTTCGGATGTAGTTGATGGTTGAGTTTTAACTGACAATTGTTAGGAATATTTTCATATAAATAGAATGATGAATGCCAGATTAAGGGAGCTAATGTGACAATTACTCCCATTACCAAGAAATTGCATTGAACACTACCTTACGAAATAAAGTCATTATTCTCTTATGTTTTGTTGTGCTATGTTTTGGTACATAATTACAATTTTGCAGAAGTATTCTCTTGGTAGTGTAGCTTTTATAGCAAACAATGTGTAATTCCCTCAAGGTCTTCAGTGATGTGCCCCTTAGAAGACATCAGCCCCACTCGAGCCAAAACACAAAAATCAGCTCTTAAATCATAGCCATCCAGCTGCAGTCTCATCCTTTTACCGTCATTTTACAATTCATCATACTGCAATTGGACACCAAACCCTGAATATTTTATAATGGGACAACTTTCAGTCCCACATAACTCCCCACGTGTGCATCTATGAAGTCACAAGTGTTGTTGGAATGAATAAGGGTCACCATAGTTTTTCTCATCACTTTGATTTTTACCCTCGATGTCTGATATTATGTAATAATTTGTAGTTTTTGTTGTTCTTGGTCTTCATCGTAACATGTTCCTCCATGTGTGTTGAATTCTATTTTACGTTATTATGTTGTGTTAGGGTCTTCTTCATCTACAATCAAAATCATATGAATCTTTGTGGAACCCTTACTTTGTGCCCTTTGGGCCTTGTTTCTTGCATTTGTAACGAAGTCCCTTTAGAATGCAAGTCTGCAATGGCAGAGGATCTAAGATTCCTTCTTTTGATGCATCTTTATTCCAACCAAAATAGGATTTAGGGTTCTCATTACCATTAGGATGATCTTTGATACCATGGGGCTTGGAGACAGCCCTAAATAGGCCTTTGCCTATTAATAATTTGTAGTTTTTGTTGTTCTTGGTCTTCATCGTAACATGTTCCTCCATGTGTGTTGATTTCTATTTTACGTTATTATGTTGTGTTAGGGTCTTCTTCATCTACAATCAAAATCATATGAATCTTTGTGGAACCCTTACTTTGTGCCCTTTGGGCCTTGTTTCTTTGCATTTGTAACAAAGTCCCTTTAGAATGCAAGTCTGCAATGGCAGAGGATCTAAGATTCCTTCTTTTGATGCATCTTTATTCCAACCAAAATAGGATTTAGGGTTCTCATTACCATTAGGATGATCTTTGATACCATGGGGCTAAGGTAGTGTAGAATTCAAAGCTTTTCCATAACCCCTGATGGACTCCTTCAACTCATTGATGTACATACCAACCACCTGTCGAAGGGAGATCTTTTCAACCAACAAACGTGCTTGAAATAACTCTCTTGAATAATATTGCCACTATGTATTATTGTTTCACATTTTAAACTAGGTAGCAGGTACGGGTTTGGGTACGGGAACCTAATATGGTAATTTTTGGGGGACTTGGGTATAGCTTCGTGCGGTCATACAAAAAATATATAAAATATTTAAAATATTAAAAACTATAGCTGAATAAGAAAATTAACTATATAATATGCATAAAGTAAACAAAATAAGATAAATAGCCACAACACAAAACACAATGATAATTCAATGCCAAATGTCATGATATTCATTGGTTGAATTTAGAATAAGTACATTGTGCAAATGTTACAATGTATACACAAAAATCAAGACAAATAAGCATATTCATTATTTTCATAATCATAATGCTCTCCAATGTATTCAACGAAAGCATCATTAGAACCATCATGTGGTTCATTAGAAGTAGAACCATCATGTGATTCATTAGTAGTAGAACCATCGTATGAGAGAGCAGATGTGCAAGGAAATATAAGTATCCAATGTGAGTTAAATGTGGTGTTGTTTAAAAAGTGTTTGGGGGTGCATTTTAGGGTTAGGGTTAGTTTTTTAGGTTTGAAAAGTCATATTGACTTTATTTTAAGTTTTAAAAAAATGTTTTTGGGGGAAACATGATAGGTATAGGAATCAATACATGGGTACGCCAACAAACATAACTGAACATACCTAGGTATTGGTTCCCATACCCAAAATGTTCCCCACGTACTTGAGGACATATTCGTCCCCAGTATGTCCCGTACCAAAACCCTTGCCCCTTCAGAAGGGGGCACACCCCTACCCAAACTTTTAAAGGCCACGAAGTAATCTTCTTGAATGTCGACCTTAAAATTATCAAAGAATGCAATTACAAGCCTTTCTAGGTGTTCACGTCAAAGAAACCATCATCATCATCTATAAGCATCTTACACTCAACCGCTTGTCACCAATCAAATGTTAGTCCCTAAATGGGTAGAATGGGAAACTAATTTTTGAAAATCTCATAGGCTTAACACTATCATTTGTCCCATCAAAATTGGGAAAGGGGAGCTTCTTTATTAATCTTTGATTTATGTGATTTACATCTTGATATTCTTGAAGTATCTATTAGGTTTCCTCTCCTATTTCTAGCGAAAGATTTTTCCCAATGATCGTACTTTCCGACCTCTCTTCTTCAAATTCAAGACACTTGGAAGTATTCTTCTCCATCTTTTTGTCATTTTCTTCATTCTCTATTTTCCATGAACTAGACCAAAGCAATCAAATCCATATTCATGGTTATGACTTATGATGCCATTGTTCATCTAATTCATAGCCTCCTTTAATTTTTCCATTCAACCAATGATGCCTTCCTTCACAGAGAATGACACAATTGACTTCAAATTTTCCCCATCTAATGTGGTAGAGAATGAAGCCATTTTTGGTTCGCATGAGACCAACGAGGTGGCTCGATACCGGTGTTATGAACCAATGCAATGTCCCCTTTTCCAAGCTAGTTCGATTTGGAGACTTTGAGCCCATTCCACTTCCCGTGGGCAAGAAGGAAATGAACAAGGGAAGTAATTTTCATGTTTTTCAGTTATTTTCGTGAGCATTGCATTCTTCTTTAATAGTTTTCTACATAAAGTCAAGTCGGTTGGGTTAAGAAGGTGAAAAGCCAAAGAAAAATAAAATAAAAGTATCCATTATGAGCTCGGTCCTAATTGGAAGCCTTCTAATTGGGTTTGGCGCCACAATAAGGTATAATAGGGGTTGCTTGGCTCATTTGTGGCATGTGCATCATCATCTCACTAAAATTAACTTTGCATGGTTTTTGGGTTAATTGCTCAATTACTTCCACTTAAGGGCGAAAATCCTTTGGTGTGGCCAACAAGGAGGACGAAAACCTTCCTTGTTTGATTGAAGAACGAAAACTCTTCAATTTATTGAGGATTCTCCATCCCGAGGTTTCCAAAGTGCTTCAAGAAGATTGATGTTGCAGATTTTCAGCTAGGGTTTGAGTCTACAGTGATTTCCAGCCCCTCTCCTAGGGGAGCAACCCACCTTGGGAAAAGTTAGGTGGTTTCTAGGGCACAACGACTTCCAACTCAACCATCATTGCATTCTTCATATTTTTAGCAGCCGGAATCTATATTTGGACTTCATTTTTGGGCTTGGAATCATTCATTTCCAGCCACTTTGTAAGGGTGTTCTCTACTGTCATTTATTTAATTTCCAACTGGGGTTTAAAGGTTGATTTCTTGGTTAATATTGGTTCTAAAATATTTCTAAGTGTCCCTACATGTTTTGGATGGTGTGAATGGTGCAATTTTGAAGAGTTATTGTTTTTTCCTTGCTGCTGTTATAAAAATCAGACTGCTGTTTACTGCTGTTATAATTTTCAGTTAGCTGTCATAAAATTCAGTTCATTGTCTATTGGGGTTTGTGCTATTTCCCTTTGTTTTCAGTTTCAGCCCGAGAAGGGGCATTACAGAGTTTTCCCATCGATCGTACCCTCCAACTCTCTCTTCTTCAAATTCAAGATACTTGGAAGTATTCTTCTTCATCTTTTGTCATTTTCTTCATTCTTTGTTTTCCATGAACCGGACCAAAGCAATCAAATCGATATTCATGGTTATGACTTATGATGCCATTGTTCATCTAATTCATAGCCTCCTTTATTTTTTCAACCAATGATGCCTTCCTCCACAGAGAATGACACAACTGACTACCAATTGTTCCCATCTAATGTGGTAGAGAATGAAAACATTTTTGGTTCCCATGAGACCAAGAAGGTGGCTCTGATACCAGTGTCATGAACCAAACTCAAAAATAAAAAGAATGTAAAACAACTATAGCAGAAGATAGAAAAAATTGGAAAGGAAATACGAAATTGTTGATCTCAAGTTTCCACTATCAACTATTGCTGAAAAGATGCTTATGGCAGTAACTGCGACTAAATTTTGAAATCAATGTTTCGGACCAAACTTTGTGGTTGTCATTAGGAAAAAGAGGGATGATGAATTGCATGACATGGATCTGCTTATATAGATGACTCCTTACATACATAAGAGGTGAGGTCCCAAAACAATAATGTCTAAGAACTTTAAATGAAAGGAACCAAAAAAGCATTAAATGCTCAACCCATAAGTGTTGCTAGTTCCTAAACGATTGGATAATGGGAATCCAAGAGTGGTTAAGCCCGAAGCCCGAATCTCTACACAAGTTGTTCAGCCTCTTCCCAGTTTCAATGGCTTACCCAATTGTTGTTCAAATCACAACCTTCTTTCACAATAATTTTGGATTCTTCTGACAAAATACGATGCTTCGAGGAGGAATATTCAGCAAGAGCCGATTTATGCACCTCATCCAATCTTATATCCACATTGTGGTACCTCAAGCTGGTTTAAAAGGCCCTTCCCATTACACCTATGTATGGTCTCTTGCAAGAACAAAGAATCAAACACACCCTGCTCTTTTGCCTCAAATCAACAAGGTCCTTTGTCAATTTACAAATAATTTTTAACATATTTCATGGTGAAACAGTTGATTTAAGTTTCTTTTTTAAGATCTTTTAATCTTGTTTCAAATACCTCCCACAAACAGAAAATATGCTTGGGGATGAGACCCGTCACCCACAAATATGAAATTATTTTTTCCTCCTTGACTGTAATTTGAAATTTTCTGGAAAACAAAACCTGCAATCTGAAACAAGATTTTCAAAAAACTGCATCAAAATTTTGAACCATAGCTTTGGATCACACTGTGTGATCCATCATCAGGATGTGTCATATACCAAATCATGAAAAGAAAAATCCAAATGGACTCTAATATATTACAACTCATTTTCAGATAGCATATCAAATAATAGAAACTTTCTTGAGAAGGTATAGGTTCCAATTCAGGCCCATTCAAGAGCAGTATTGGCGTTGCACGTGACCACAAACAATCTTCTGGGATCCTGCTCAATGTTTCCTGTTTAAAAACTGTTTTCCCTTGAGGCTTAAGACCTTTTTATAACTCATGGAATCTTAAGGCCTTAGTGTAACTGACTTTAGATTCCCTTTGCCACCTGTAGAATCAGTTTACTGTCACCAACATATTCTTGAAATTGACTGGATAGCTGATAAGAAACTGACTGCCCAACTGCTAACTACATAACAGATGAGTAACTGATGATTGCTGCAGGACATAACTGACATATTTTTGCATAGCTGATTTATTTGTGTGCGACCAGCATATTCCTGTATAAGAATTTACTTTTGCATTACTGATTCATTACTGCACAAGTGATTTTCTTCTGTATAAGTAACTATTAATGCACAAATATATAGAGATAATGATGCTTAACAGACGGGTGTCTCCTTTAGGCATCATGACAATGTAGTTGTGCCTATGTACCTATCTTTAAGCATTTATAGATGTAACATCAACTGCATTGATTTCTATTTTTTTATGTTTAATACTTACCGATTGTGCACAATGCATACAATAGCAACAAAATATTTGTATAAGTGTTCTATGACCGCCTTTTTATTGGGATCACAAACAGTCCCCTTCTGGAACAACTTTGCGTAGTTTTTCCCTCTCTTGGTTTAATATGGACAGTGAACTTACATTCTGAGAGAAAATTGGTGATTGCATATAAAAATGATTGGCAGTTCAGCACAAAAATCATGCATATGTCTAGCAACTAAAGATGCTGATAGCTTCCAATGACACATCCTGGGAATCAACCAGAAGCAAAAGAAATACAAAATAAAGTACTAGTTAACAAGTAAACAGGATTTTGACTAATTATCATTAATCTTGTTTAGCAATAAATAAAAGCAAAATATATAATTGACAGCAACAACTTCAGCCTCTATACAAAAAGTTATTATTTACTTCGTAGCACTAACATATGATCAATGCATACCATCGACAACATGTGGAGCTTGATATCCCCACGGTCTGCTTTGGTCCGTGCTGGGAGTTGGTGGAAATATCTGTAGGTTTGCTTCTACAGACATATCAAAAGGCTTCCCGTTAATCATGAAACATGCAGCATGCTCAAAATACTAGCTATGTAAATGATAGCTCAATGCATGTGGAATAGCAAGAGGTAGATAAATAACCCTGTGGTAGTGCATTAGGAAACCAAACCCAATCAAGCAGTAGCCAGTTGACAGATAGATGACTACTTAAAGGTTAAACAGGGAGCTCCAGTTATATTACTTATCAATCACAAACTTAGTTTTCAATGCATATCCTGAATTAATTTATATCATCTGGAATTAAGCTACCGCAAAACTTTAACAAACATAAAGATTACTGATTATATAAGACTTAAGTTCTTCTCATAACAAAAGGAAACTTGCAATTGGATTTTATCTGAAGAAAAAAACAGAAATTTGAATGTGTATGCAATATTCAAGTACTTGTTATGGAGAAAGATGCTTGGATTGCACATACCTCCGAGTTTCAGCAGCTTTGGATTATTATCCACTACAGCCTGCACATGAACATTTCATGATATAAGAACACAACGTATTATGTCTTGTAAAAGCCAATTATGTAAAAGCCAACGTATTATGTCTTGTAATAGGACATTTGTTGCCCAAAAAAAAGTGGTTGTATAAAAAAGAATGTTTCAGTATATATGGCCAATTATAAATTAAATCTTTACCTAATGCAGAAATCAACAGAGGTAATCACAATACCCACATTAGATATAATTTATAAAACCTTGGCCAAAAACAGTACCAGACATGTTTATAGTGTTGTGTAATCAGTAGTACATCACAAAATTTATCAAATCGTCTAATGCAATCTCACTGTAAAAATGATAAGAAAAATATACTAATGGAGATTGAAAGTATAAGAAAAACAGTCTATGTGAAAGTAATCAGTGTGGAGTTTGGACTGTTTCTACACTCTGAGCATTAGAACCATAGGTAATGAGAAGAAGAAAAATTGGTGTGCACTCTCTCTACTCTCCTGATATCTAATGTCATCAATATGCTCTGGCAGTGGCTCTCATGTTTCATGGGAAAGGGGAAAAAATCAGTATAAGGCTACTCCTAACAAAGTTGTTGCATCACCCTTGACCTAAAACATCCCACTTACCCACGTAGGGTATGTAATTTAAATAAAGTAGAGGATAAAGCACATTTCTTATTGAATCGCCCTATTATGATGCTGATGATGATGACTTTTACGTCCTTTAGGCTAAATTGGTCTGCAAGACACAATGAAGCATGTAGACCATCCCACTTACCTACGTATTGGATGTATCTTAAATGAAGTAGATATACAATGATATTAAGCATTAGGTAGGAATTTGTAATCCTAAATTCATACATGAGATCTTTTAAAAGCGAACCAATCAAATCTTGAGAGATTATTTCAACATTAGTCACTCATAGAAACTGTCTTCTAACAAGTAGAATTTGATAGCTCCTACACACCAATTTCGTATATATTAATGTGCGTGAGTGGTATCGTAACCTTGTAAATGAAATAATTGAAAAGGCAACTAAACAAATCTTGAAAAGTTTATTTCATAATTGGACACTCATAGAGACAATTGTCTAAACAAGGAAAAGACTTTGATAGGTCTTGCATATCGATTATATATATAGAAATCTCACTTTCTTTCGAACATCGATTCTTGTGATCCATCGAGTTGTGGTCTAGTGGTTGAAACAGGGTTCAAAATCCAACAAGAATACAGCCCTTGCTTAAAAACTAGGTTCAAAATCCAATGGGCCTAGAGCCCTTGCCTGAATTCGGGAGTTGACATAAAAGGAAATTCTCGAAAAATGAAAATGGGGTCTCATAGCTCTTCCTCGGTGGAATTTGAATAAAAGAGTATTTGTGTAATGTCAAAGACAAAAATTGATTCTTGCAATTATTTGGCAATCCACTACTTCATATAACAAAGTGATCATTTCATCAAGACATACATTTTGTGACATATATGCCACCTTTTTAGAGAGGATGAGTGGCAACCATTTATGTGCTCTTACCATGCAAAAGAGCATTCAACCATTCTATACGTGATTTTGATTGATACATCGCTCGCACACCTAGCGGTTGCCATGTATTCTCCGTGCAATTAGACCAACCGGATCCATTGTTTGATCAGGTTATTCATTATAGAGTTGAGTTCCTCATTGGTAGGGAAGTGGTTACCCCAATTAGCAATAGGTGGTGGAGAACAGTTTCGCACATTCATCAACCCACACCCCTTTTGTTTCTAGGTAGAACCATATCACCCCACTACTTAAAACAATTCAATCATATGATGAATTCATATATTTTGTGACATAATCATATGTACATATGATCTAATTTATATTAAAGAGACTGTTGGACCGCAATTGCCATTAGACCAAAACCTATAGGCATTAATCTCCGCTACAATCGCGAGTTAGGATCCACGAGAGGCGGTTAGTCCATGTCATGAAACTCGCGGGGAGCATTGGATGCACATGCAAACAATCCCCCCAAGATTACCCGGGTGAGTTTAGAACTCGAGACTTGTCACTCTGATACTAGTTGTTGGACCACAATTGCCATTAGACCAAAACCTGCAGGCATTAATCTCTGCTACAATCGCAGCTAATCCACGAGAGGCATTTAGTCCATGTCACGAAACTCACGGGGAGCGCTGGACACACATGCCAACAAAGACCTCACTACTTACAACAAGTTCATCAAATGATCAATTCATAGATGGGAATCTCACTTTCTTTCAAGTATTGATTCTTGTGATCATAGCAAAAAGATTTGACCAAACTTAAAGGATTTTCACCGAACCTTGAATTGTTTTAGTGGGCCAAGCCTATTGAATTGAAACCTACTGATGTCGGGTCAACAAATCTACCTTGATACCAACCCTCATTTTTGTCACGCAAACTATGTTTTCAAGCCCACCTGACTTAAAAACCATCATAGACCTAGTCAATATTGTGGTAGTAGTGTAAATGAATTGGATCAGGAAATCAGAAACTACCTGTTTTAATGATTGTGAATTAGATAACCTGTTTTCATTTTGAAGATGTTTAAATTGTCATCTAGAGTCTAGAGGTTCTACGGCCTAAACAATGGAGACTTTAGATCAAGTGCCACTCTAAATATTGTATAATACTGTAATATATCAAAATTTGATAATTTGTGAACATTGGGAATTGAAATATTTCTTGTATTCAATTTCATATTCTATTTTTGTGATTATGCATAATTTGTACATTATGTACGTTTAAACCCTTTCAACCTTTCTGAAATTTCAAAATTTGGCTAGCCTTTCACCTTCTCAAACTTACTGAGCTTTTGAATTTTGTCACTGATACTCCTTCCAAGAAGTTGATCTTACGATCTATTTATACTTTCTGTGGCATAATCATTTGTACATATGATCTGGTACCCTACAGACAATACATGGTTTCAACGCTCGGCCTCCTCAACCTCCTACAGCCAAGTGATCTCCCCATGGTCAAGTCCTAAAGTCGGTCGCCTAACTAACTCCCTACAGGTCTAGTGCGCTCACTCCTCTCCCTACAGAGAAGACTTTTCATCTCCCATTGGTTTTAATTTTGACAAATCAGCTCAAATGAGAATTTCCAATCCAAAATAAACAATCACCTCATCAATTTTTGTTACATAAAAAGGAATTTCAGGGCAACAAAGCACGTCGGATCTTCAAAACGAATGATCAGCAAACATTGCCACTACTAATACATCATTGCAGCACGGTAAATTGAATATTTAAAACAAATGTGATCATGTAAATTGCAGTATTTGAGAATTTTAAAAATAAAGATAAAAGATTACATACAGGCACAGAGCCGGGAAGATGACTCGTTGGAAGACTCGTATAACCCCAGACATTTTAAGGGTTTGATCGTTCATGGTCTCAAATCGAAATAATCTGCACGAATTCAAAGAACATTTACTAAAAACTTTGCGAATTTTTGAAATTTCATTTTCAAAAACAAACAACAAAGACCACAAACATACCTGAAAAGTGTTAACCGGGATTGATTATTAATTCATCTTCTGAACAGTGAAATGTCGCTTAAAAGCGAAGGAATCGGAAATTCGAATGAAAGTAATATATGGGTATTTTAACTTTTGTTTTGAGAGTGTATTGGCTACTGTAGGGCCTAATTGAAAAGGCGCTTTTGTGTGCAGAATATTTTTCTCTTTCTTTCTTTACTTCCTTTTTAGGGAGAAGGGCCAGTATGCGAACACCCTAAGTTCGCAGGTCCATGGAGCCAATTCCTTGCCACGTAGGAGCGCCAATTTGACAGCTAGTTATAAAAAAACATTTTTTTATCCTAAGCCTTTAATTTCGTATCCAATTTTAATAATATTTGCTTCCATATGATCGATCAAATAAAATATCTCTAAAAAAACACATTTACTGGTGGAGACCGGTAGTGGTCCACCGAAGAGGACAGGTGTTGAGCATTAAATTCGAAATAAAAGAGGGAAACGCAACCTGTCCTCCGCCATCTCCACGCGCGTTTTAGATAAGGAACAAATAAATGTTCAACCACCTTGTGCGGAGCTCATTAACGGGCCTTACGGGGCTCCTGCGCAGGATTACATAAAATATTGGATTTTTTCATTCTGGTTGGGCTGGGCAGAGCGACTCGTTTCATTAGCATTTCGGAGGTCATGCTTCACAGCATCAGGCGGACAGAAGACTTGCTCGTAAGTATTACACTTCAGATTATTTTTTCGAATTTATTTCACCTGTTCAGAAGCCTTGTCATTTGCGTGGTATCGCACTCTTCCAGACTTGTTTTTCGTTTTTTATCTGGTAGACGGATTTTCACGAATAGAATCACTATGAACATGCAAGGCCACATAACCTTGCCCATCTGTCTCTTTCATTTTTTCTTTCTCTAGAACCTATGCTTCTGAAAAATGAAGTCGATTGATGTCCCTTTGAACTTTTCCACTTACTCGCAGGCTTCTGCCTTGGCCCCAACCTTTATTTGCTTATCTACCTACTGGCAGATTTCGGGCTTACCCACCATTTGTCACCTCTTACCAGGCCTACTGGCAGATTTTTTGCTTGCCCAAAAACGTTAATCACTTTATTTACCTACTTACGCAAGGCCACTCCCCAAGCAGGGGAATTTATGGTCAAAATTAACAATTGATCGACTGCCCTCCAAAATGAAATCTGCAGCACCCCCAGTTTAATATTGCTGCTCGCAATTCATTTTTTGTGCACCTAAGGCTTGCCTCACAACAAAGTTTTCGTCTTGTGGTCCCATGCCGCTATTTTGGTCTCGTGGATGTTAATAAAATCATTTCTTTTAAATATTTTGCATCTGCTTATTTATATTTAGGCTCTGTTTGCAAAAGGCATTATATTGATTTCACTCTCTATGATGATTGTCTTTCTCTTAATCTTTTTTTAGTATGCCCGCAAATCTTTAGTCTTGTATCAATGATGTTTAAGTCAAAAATAGCATGCTCTCACAAGAAAGGAGATTTAAAATAGCTTAATATTTTTTATTTTTTTCTCAAATCTATTTTTTAACAAAATTACAGCAGCCAATCAATATTGGCTGAAAATAACTCTATGTAAAACTCATCTAGGAGTAACAATGAAAACGACCATACTCAAGACCACATACCAATGCCAAATACTACAGTAATTTTGACTCTTATTTGATTATGTGCTACCAGAACATACACTTTAAACATATCCATGGGTCATAAAAGCCAGAAACAATTTTGATTTTTAGTTGGTGAGGCTTGTGGCTTCCCTGCACTGATTAGGAACCGAATACAAAACTCATGTAAAGAAGAGTTGTTAAGTAAATTTATGTAACGAACCCATGTTGTTGGATCATCGTGTACAGACACACAAACATCCATGCCTAAATTTTTGCTGCTGGTTCCACTGCAAATTTGTCTTTTTTGTTAAGAAAATTACAGTTTTCTTTTGGTTCTCACTTTATAATTTCATAGACTACAGATCTCTTTCTCACTGCTTCTTGATCGCTTTTGCATTTTTCCATACAGGTGCGCACTCATTTTGCCAGGCCCAATTGGAGAAAGGTCTTCTCACGAATATGCACAAAGCATCCCAATGCCAAAGTTGGTGAGTATTATATCAACATGGACTTTGTGTCTATTCCCATTAGGTCCCTGCATATATTTTTTGGCATTTCCACTCCATACGCATGGTCTAGTACAAGCTTGTAGAATGCGATGTTTATTATTTATTAAGCAAATTTTGTTTTTGGATGGACGTGTAGGAGTATTTTATTGTGGAGCTCCAGTGTTGGCGCAAGAGCTGAGAACTTTGGAATGGCAGTTTTATGCGGCAAGATCGTTTGAAGCAGGGTGGAAACAGTGTGTATTCACACTACTAATACTCAAGGAAAATGTTACCTACAGTTCTATGTTTTTAAGCCATATAGAGGTGAGGTTTCAACCTCACCAAGATTCAAATAAATCCTTGTCTTTCAGTTTTTATTTAACGGTGTTCATTTTAAGCTGCAACAATTTTGTTTATGTAATTTTTTTGTTTTTAGTAAAGTTTTATTCCAAGCATCGCTTTAAATTAATTTTATGTTGATCCTTGATTGGTTTTATGTTGGTTATTAACATATTTGTTCAGTCTTTCTCTATCACCTATGTATTTAATTGAATATGTCTTTGTATCTTGGATTTGTTTCTATCTCGATTGAACCATGGATTAGTTGATGAAATGAAACCTCCCGAGCTGGGTGAGAAGAAGAAGATTTTCAAGGGAAATACAGAATTGGGGGGATCTTTTACAGATTTTTTATGTTGTTTTTTCTAATTAGTGGGTTTTTGTATAAACAAATGTTCTTGGGCGCTTTTGTTGTATTAAGTTGTTTTGATTTTGTTTGTAGTCAGTTTGTTGTGATCTTCAATGTTTTATCTTTTTGTTTTGTACAAGGTTTTGGGAGCCTTTTAAAACACTAATCCGTTTACCTAATAAATAAAATCTTTTTATACTTATAAAAAAAAATACATTTACATTATTTAATGGTGTTCATTTTAAGCTGCAACAATTTAAATAAGGTTATGAACAAATTCTGAGCTGATTTGGTTTCCTCATCTGAAACAATGATTACATTTCGAGCAAAATGTAGTAATCTAAACTGCATGTCTTTATATTTCTTACATTTGGAGCAAAACATATAAACTTATACTGTATGTGTCCATATTCATTACATTCGGAGCAAAATATACCAACTATAACCTATAATCGTGAATGCAATAATGCAAGCACAATTGATTTCGATACATATTTTTCTGCAACACAAAAAAGAATTCTCCTCGAATGCTGCCCTTAGTTTGGACTATCAGGAACGATTGTATCATTGACAGATGTTGTTGGAGTCATCAAGAGGTTCACTGGATGAACCCATGGTGGAATAGGAAAACCAGATATGGTATGAAAGGTTGTGTGTGAAGTAGGAGGTTGTGGGATAATGGGGTGTGTAGTTGGAGTTGAAGTTATTTGCATTCTGTTGGTGTCAAGGAAGTAAGGGTGGTAATCTGGGATAGGAACTTTCAACATATCTTGTAACAGGGAGTTCTGTATGGGCATGGGATGATGCATGGGAAACAAAACCTGCGGATTGTTGAACTTGTTATCTCTTTCTTGTTTCTCTTTCTCCCTTTGATGGCGAGTGGCTTCCTTCTGTTGTAATTCCAATTCCTTTTTTTGGCGAGCTACCTCCCGTTGTTTCTCGCGCTCCTGTCTTTCAACAAACTTTTGTAGATCCCTTTCTTGCCTCTCTTTAATGCGTTGCAATCTCTCTTCCTTTTTCTGCTCCTTTGCTGCCAACCTTTCTTGCTTTTTTGCCTCAATATGCTCCTTTTTACGCTGCTTCCCTTCACATATTTCTTGTTTTTTATGTTCTGTATCTTTTAACATCTGAACATAAGCATCAGATGTTAACAATTGTGAAGCACGACTTATCCGGAGTGCAGCATCACTCTTACCCTTGAAGGATCCCGTCTAAATTGTGTCGATAACCTTAAAAATTTACCCAATTTCTTCTCATTTGCAAACACCATCATTTGATATACCACTTTCAACATCATGGCCATTGTCTCTTCCTCGTTTTTATCTTTATCAATGACCTGACCTCAATTTCCTCTCGTCAAAGATAATAATGAGTAAAGTTTGTTGGTTCAAAGTCTGTTGGCACAAGGTTGGTTGGCATCGAAGGTAAAGATATACTTTCATCCTCGGTGTTTCCAATCGATCAAGTCCCAACTCGCAATATGCTCTTGACCATGTAGGTTGTTCCGGTGCACTTGCAATGAGAGATCGTCCTCTCCAAATCCCTAGGGCCTCGGTGTTGCAAATTGGATGTGCCTTGGTCACGAGTATTCACAATGTGGTTCACTTCATAATCTTTGTCTCGCATTATACTTTGGCTTTCTCCTGTATACTTGGTTCCTCCATCTCTCAGTATTAGCAACAACCATTGTTTCAATGGTTGGATGGACTTCTTGTGTTGTTGATGATTCTCAACTCGATTCCATTAAGTAATTTTCTCCAATTTTGTCACCAATCGGTGGAGCTACATCTCTTGACAAACTTAGGATGTTTTCAAAGAAGATCAACATCTATTATGTTTTCAGTACCATCAACATTCATAATGTTCTCAGTAGTATCATCATCTGTGACATTTTCAGCATCATCTTCGTTGGCATCTTCTTCAATGATATATAGTTTACTACATTCCATGTCATTCTGTAATGCATTTGGATCAAGTGGCCATATACCTGTGCGTCTAAAACCAGCACGAATATTTGCAGGTGTCAAGGCCTTTGTGAGAGCTCTACTACCTATTTCTACCAAGTCTGAACGTTTGACTTCTTGGTACTTATTATTACACATCCACTGCATCCTCTCAGATCTGAAATATGCTTTAAAAGGACCAAAGACACTAACATCCAGTGGTTGCAACCTGTGTGTAGTATGTGCTGGCAATGTCAATAAATCAATCCCCAATCGCCTGGCCTCTTCTATAGTTGACAATGCCACATGGCTTCCATGACCATCAAATATAAGTAAATGCCTATTTTCAGGGCACACCCCTCCGTGCATGAGACTTCATCAAATGATACAACCACTTATAAAGAGCTCTCTAGTCATCCAAGCACTTGGATGAGCAGCCATGCAAGCACCACCTGTTCACATCCCTTGATGTAATTTTGTGAAACTTTATGACCTTTAAATAAGTAAAAGTTAGGGATACATTGCCTGCAACATTTACACAACATAGAATTGTCATCCATTCTCTCTACGAGGAATGATTTTGGGAACATTCCTGCAACCCTTGGTGGCAAGCACCCTCATGCCACAATTTCTCCTCTGCTTGATTCTGTCTCATCACAATTCCATATTTTGCCTGCACCATAGGAATTGATTTGAATGTTAGCTAGTTTTTCATAAAACTTGTTAACCACCTCTGGACGTAAACCTATTGCACGATCTCTTTCTAGACCTTCAAAGAATCCAAGGACTATGTCTGGGTGTCTTTTTCTAAATCCTTCACACCAAGATTTTCCAGGTAATCCTTCTCGAAATGGAGTCTCTCTAGTTTCACAAATTTGTGCAACACACAGCCCTCGCCTTGCATAAATCCCACTCCATGCCCTAAATATGCCATTTGCTTGCACCATTCAACTATCTCTTTCTCCTCTCCTTCACTCAAAACAGGTGCAGGGCCCTTCCTTTTTGTATGGGTCAGACCATTCAGCCAATAATGAGAGTAGATGTAGGAGGTAAATTATATTTCAGTGCAGCAGCTCTAATAGAATAATTGTTGAATTCAATATCATCTATGGCCTTTAACATATCTTCTTTTGACCAACTAGACAAAATTCTAACCTTCTTGGTCGAAGAGTTGCCTCTAACAACCACACCTCTCTGTTGTTCATGCCCATTTAGTTCACATCCAATGAGTTCTCGGTGATGATCATCAGTTGTGTTTGTATCTCCTTGATTTGTTATTGCACCATCCTCTTCGCTTCTTATTGTAGCATCCTGTTCATCTGTTCCATGGTTAGATGTTTCAATTTCAAATTGTACACCTCGTCTTTTGGGCATACGTTGTGCTCGATGTAAACTCCTCTTTCTCTTCATCTTCTCTAAACGCTGCAGTATGAAACAATATAAAATTAGTAAAATATGTATTAATATATCAATAAGATCATCTACAATGGGAAAATTTTAGCAAGCTTATGATACATGACAGTATGAATTATGAACTTGTAGGTGAACTTGTGATTACCCCGTTGGGCGCCATTAACGATGATCGAATACATGTTTTATTAATTTCATATTAATTGATAAAGACAGAATTTATAAGCTGGGTTGTTGATTACATAGGGGAGAAGGGCCAGTATGTGAACACGTCCCAATACTTGAACACTATTTTTCATTTAAAATATCCAAATACCTGATGGAATAAAAACCATGAGGACAGATTGCATTTCCCTCTTTTATTTCGAATTTAATGCTCAACACCTGACCTGTTCATATTAAAATTGGATACGAAATTAAAGGCTTAGGATCAAAAAATGTTTTTTTATAACTAGCTGTCAAATTGGCGCTCCTACGTGGCAAGGAATTGGCTCCATGGACCTGCGAACTGAGGGTGTTCGCATACTGGCCCTATATAAACTTCAATAATCAAAATTTTGGTTTTTATTCCATCAAGTATTGGATATTTTAAATGCAGAATAGTGTTAAAGTGAAATATCATGTCACAGATGACATGATATTTCAGTGCAGCAGCTCTAATTGAATAATGCGAGAAACTCAATATCATCTATGGCCTTTAAGATATCTTCTTTTAACCAACTAGACAAAATTCTAACCTTCTTGGTCGAAGTGTTGCCTCTAACAACCACAGTCTCCTGTAGTTCATGCCTATTTAGTTCACATCCAGCAGGTTCTGGCCGATGATCATCAGTTGTGTTTGTATCTCCTTGATTTGTTATTGCACCATCCTCTTCGCTTATTATTGTAGCATCCTGTTCATCTGTTCCATGGTTAGATGTTTCAATTTCAAATTGTACACCTCGTTTTTTGGGCATACGTTGTGCTCGATGTGAACTCTTTCTCTTCATCTTCTCTAAACGCTGCAGTATGAAACAATATAAAATTAATAAAATATGTATTAATATATCAATAAGATCATCTATAAACACTTCTAAAGATGAGGTGTTATCAAATAACACTACATTCATAAGCTTGTTTGTAATTGATCAATATCAATTAGAATGTTTCAACGGAACATTTTTCACATTGTAATTCATATCGATCAATTGACGATGTCTTGTTAATGTAATGTTTTGTGACATCAAATCATCTTCAAGTGAATGCATGTAAGAATCGTAATTGTAATAAATTGACTAACATCAAAAATCTTATTACAATGTCTTGGTATGGACCTCTTCGGATCTCCACCAAGAATGTGTTTTTTTTTAGATATTTTACTTGATCGATCATATGGAAGCAAATAATATTAAGATATGATAAATAATTAAAGATATAGGATTAAAAATGTTTATTTATACCTAGTTGGCATCATGTCACTCCTACGTGGCAAGGATTTGGTTCATTAACTTTTGTATTAGGGTGTTCGCATCATCCCTTCTCCCCTAAACTCTTATAAAGATGAGGTCTTATCGAAACACTACATTTGTTTGGCTTGTTTGTAATTGATCAATATCAATTAGAATGTTTCAACGGAACATGCGATCACCCCTTTCACATTGTAATTCATATTGATCAATTGACGCAGGTCTTGTTAATGTAATGTTTTGTGACATCAAATCATCTTCAGAAGTGAATGCATGTAAGAATCGTAATTGTAATAGCTTGACTACATATGTTGTTATGGTGGCAGCAAATCTGTTGTACTTTTGAATGTCTTGGTATGGACCTCTTCGGATCTCCACCAGTAAATGTGTTTTTTTTTTAGATATTTTACTTGATCGATCATATGGAAGCAAATAATATTAAGATATGATAAATAATTAAAGATATAGGATTAAAAAGTGTTTATTTATACCTAGCTGGCATACTGTCACTCCTACGTGGCAAGGATTTGGTTCACTTAACCTGTGAAGTTAGGGTGTTCGCATACTGGCCCTTCTCCCCTAAACTCTTATAAAGATGAGGTCTTATCAAATAACACTACATTCGTCGGCTTGTTTGTAATTGATCAATATCAATTAGAATGTTTCACTGGAACATGCAGTCACCCCTTTCGACATTGTAATTCATATTGATCAATTGACGCAGGTCTTGTTAATGTAATGTTTTGTGACATCAAATCATCTTCAGAAGTGAATGCATGTAAGAATCGTAATTGTAATAGCTTGACTACATATGCTGTTATGGTGGCAGCAAATCTGTTGTACTTCTGAATGTCTTGGTATGGACCTCTTCGGATCTCCACCAGTAAATGTGTTTTTTTTTTGAGATATTTTACTTGATCGATCATATGGAAGCAAATAATATTAAGATATGATAAATAATTAAAGATATAGGATTAAAAAATGTTTATTTATACCTAGCTGGCATACTGTCACTCCTATAAATAGTTAAGAATAAATAGTTAAGTTGAAAGGTATGAATAAACATTTTTCTTTCCTATATCTTTAATTTCTGGGAGTAGTGCAATTATGTGAACACCCTAAGTTCATGGGTCCATCGGGCCAATTCCTTGCCATGTAGGTTTACCAATTTTACAGCTGGCTATAAATAAACATTTCTTTATCTTATCTCTTTAGTTTGGAAACTCAATATCTTATCTCTTTAGTATTGGGCAGTGTTCACGTAGAGTTACAGATTTCTGTTTTGTATCAATATGTGACTGTAAAACAGGCCAGAAAAACCTTTTTTTGTGAGCACGGAAAGCTTTAATCCCGGAGCTCTACTTTGGATTTTCCTCTATGCTTTGAAGATATCTAAAAGGGTAGAACTAGAAGCAACTTCGAGAGAAATGGGTGAAAGACATTTTATGTAAATTGGATAACTGGAATGGCGACGATTCATCTTGATGATGGGTCAAACATCAGACGCAGTTATTCCAGAAAATCTTTGTCTTATTATTATGGACTGTGGAAGCAGAAAAGCTATAACGGAATGATGAGGTTTTCTCGAGGTGTACATACGGCCTCTCTCTTGTAAAGGAAATAGTTTACACGATGCTCATGGGCTACTAGAAGCGATCGATGGTGGAACTTGAACTTAGAGTCTAGAAGTTATGTTCATATATACATGTGTGTTTATATCACACTCCACGAAGGAGGAGGAGGAGGAGGAGGCAAACTTAACTTAGTAGCTTGTACACTTTTAGCTTTCTTGGTTTGAAGACGAGCTTTATAGACTTTGTTGATCACATTACGGTGTCTTTGAGTAAGATAGGTAGCAATCACGGTTAGAACTGTGACATCTCATTTATAATAATGTTTATAGGCCATTCTGACCTGTTCTACTGATTCAAACTGTACAATTGAGAAGGATTTTCTGTTAAAAATTCAACGGTGTTCATTGTAATGAAAGATTCAATTTTGATTTGTTTGCTAGCTGTTGCATCCTTAGGTGAAGCCAATGACGTCTTAGGCGAAGCCACAACTCTGACGTATGTTAGATGATTTCTCTCTTACCTACACTGTACTACGATTTATATTCACTACCATTAATCTTTGTGGATATTGATAATGGTTTGAATTTCAGTTTTTCAATTTTATAGGATGCAGAGGATGTTGTTTGTGAGAAAATTCAGTTCTCTATATTTTGCAGATGTCTATGGGTTGAGGACGAAACAAATTGATATGTCTTGCACATTCTTGATATATCTGTAGATGACTTATTTTTAGAAAAGGCCTATCCCCCTCAGTTCGCAGGTCCATGGAGCCAATTCCTTGCCACGTAGGAGCGCCAATTTGACAGCTAGTTATAAAAAAACATTTTTTTATCCTAAGCCTTTAATTTCGTATCCAATTTTAATAACGTTTGCTTCCATATGATCGATCAAATAAAATATCTCAAAAAAAACACATTTACTGGTGGAGACCGGTAGTGGTCCACCGAAGAGGACAGGTGTTGAGCATTAAATTCGAAATAAAAGAGGGAAACGCAACCTGTCCTCCGCCATCTCCACGCGCGTATTAGATAAGGAACAAATAAATGTTCAACCACCTTGTGCGGAGCTCATTAACGGGCCTTACGGGGCTCCTGTGCAGGATTACATAAAATATTGGATTTTTTCGATCTGGTTGGACTGGGCAGAGCGACTCCTTTCATTAGCATTTCGGAGGTCATGCTTCATAGCATCAGGCGGACAGAAGACTTGCTCGTAAGTATTACACTTCAGATTATTTTTTCGAATTTATTTCACCTGTTCAGAAGCCTTGTGATTTGCGTGGTATCGCACTCTTCCAGACTTGTTTTTTGTTTTTATCTGGTAGACGGATTTTCTGAACCTGCTTTTAATAGAATAATGTTGAGTATACTGGTTGCTCGAGGCTGTAGGATTGTTTCGTGGTTAAGCATTTAGAACTTTTTAGGATTGTTTCGTGTTGTTATATATAGTTATTAAGATTTACCATACGAGAACCACCAAACTGATAGTCGTTGGGATGTACACGAATAGAACAATTATCTAACATGGAAGGGGACGTTTCCTCTGTATTGGGGTATGTCTCTAACCGTATATACTCACTCTCCATTCTGAAATGGACAATTTGCCACTTGTTTGTCTACAATTTGCAATGTTTCTAGGGGAGAAGGGCCAGTATGCGAACACCCTAAGATCGCAGGTCCATGGAGCCAATTCCTTGCCACGTATGATCACCAATTTGACAGCTAGTTATAATTTAACAATTTTTTATCCTAAGCTTTTAATTTCGAATCATATTGTAATATTATTTGCTTACATATGATCGATCAAATAAAATATCTCAAAAAAACACATTTACATTCTGAAGTTATTAGTTCTATTGTGAAGTTAATATTATTTGCTTTTTCTCAAATATATCAAAATGCGTGTGCAATCCTGCTCTTTCTTTTCAAAATGCGTGTGCAATCTTGACTTTTGCAATGCCTTTTTGATTAAAAGTTAAAATGCTAACGAGTGTTTTCTGTGATTTATGATTGCAATTTTTTGGTTGAACATGTTCTTTTTCCTTTGCCTTGCTAGGTACTACTGGTTTGGAGCTTTTCTTTGCGCAGATAGGCACTAGGTTCTCATAGTTTACTCTGATCATGTGCATATTTTAGCAGTCTGTGGTCATTCTCAGAACTAGTCCACAATGGTATCTAAATTAAAATAAATTGTAAAAGGCAAAAAGAACACTGCTGAGGGCCTTTCTTTAAATTCTATTATTCCAGACTCGTTCTTTACTATAATTCTTTACTATAATTCTATCAGTCCATAAACTTGCAGTTCTGCTCAGCAATCTGTTATGTCTAATTCTAATCTAATTGAACAGACCTTTGGTATGAAAACTAACTGTAATTTTTGCAGCAGGTATGAAAACTAACCTGCAATTTTTGCTTTGCTGGACCTTTCCTTTCCCCCTTGATAGAAGTAATCTCTTCTTATAAACTCCACTCTAATCAGGCACCCTGCAGAAGTAAATCAGCAGTAAACAAGACTAGGAAAGTGAATATATAATACTGACATTGATTTGGGAGTATCCAATAAAAATGTAAGACATGGATCAAGGTGTAGGGTCTTTTTAATCAAAGGTTGAAATTGATTTTGAGATGATCTTGTGGCTGAAATTATTTGATTTGATATTCATATTTATTTTTTAATTTCAAGTGTACAATTTTGTTTGTGTTTTTAATGGATGAATTTGAATCTTGAGAAGAAGGTTCCCTCTTTTTTTGCAGGTTTGTATTAATGTCTGGACATGAAAGATCTGGTGATTGAACAGCCCAACTTGGAATATGGAAAGAGATGAATTGAGAAGACAAATATTCAACCCATTAAATAGATATGATGGGTTTGTCAACTGATATGTTGTTTTTATATTTTGAACAAATGAGTCTTTTATTGTAGAAAATGAAAGTACCAATCAATATTTATTGTGTACTGAGTAATACTGAGATGTTGACCCTATGCACATATGGTTTATAAAAAAACAAATTTTTGAACTTCAATAATCAAAATTTTGGTTTTTTTTCCATCAAGTATTGGATATTTTATATGCAAAATACTGTTCAAGTATTGGGACGTGTTCACATACTGGGTCTTCTCCCCTATATCGTTTCTTTTTAATCTTTAATTTGTATTGACCAAAATCATGAAAATAACACGTGATGTGAGGTATTTTTACTTTTATCTTTTAAAGGGAAGTGAATGAATGATCTTAATAAATTTTTGAGACTAAATAGTTTATAGAGCTCAAAGTCGCAAGTGGAGTGTACAAAGCTACCCTAAGAGTTGTCCTAACAGTTTTTCATAGAATATATTGTCTTTTTGATGTTGCATCTCTTGTTATGGATCTTGACCAAGAGATTTGTTGTTTTGACAAGTCTTTTTTCTTTAAACAAGGATGGTAGATTGTCCACTTTCGACTATCCTCATACTTGATACGGATATCATTATATGATGTGCACTCCATTATATAGTGTGATTTTGTTTCGCTAACCTTTTGTTGCAAAACATGCACATTCTTTCTTCCCACTCTTCTTTAGGAGATGTCCATCTCTCAATTTCACACCTAAAAGGGTGTGAACTCGGTCCTTAACGGCCATCGTTGTTTTTTTGCTTTCCATTTGATTTGTGCCCAATGAATAGGCCTTTTCCTCGTGATCACAAGTTAGATTAAATTCTTTGATATATGAAATGAATGAAAGATTTTAATAGTGTTTACTACACCACTATAAAATCAAGAGATCCAATAATGTTGACTTGTGTAAACCTAACTATTTTCCACAAGGGTCGTCTTAAGAAACATGCAAAACTTCTTATCATTTTTTGAGGTTTGATCTTCTACCATGGATCTTGATCAAAACACTTGTTTTATCTAGTTTCATTTCCTCAAACAAGTTAGTTACCTTGTCCCCACTGAGGTTGTAATCGATATGGATGTCCTTATGGGTTGTGCACTCCATGATGTCATGGCATTCTGTCTCTCTTTACCCCCTTGTCATAAAAAAGGTGAGTTCTCGTTTCCCACTCCTCCTTAAGGCATTAACCACCTACCGGTTCACATCTAAGAAGGCACGAGTTGGTCCTTAACCCGGGCTAGCAACGTTTTCACCTTCCCGTAGACACAAAATCATGCACTTACTATTTACATCACACCTCTAAGTATGTCATTATATGCATGATTCCTAAGTAAGAAAACTAGACATTGATAACACTTGTTTTGCTTTTACATTGCTTTATCCTTTTCATACTTATATTATTTACTTTTCTTGAATGACCACTTTACTTTTGGACATTATACAACATATGACCCAAAGATTGTATTTTCTATTATATCCTCCTAGCATCCTAGATAGTACCGCCCATTAAGAACAGGAGCACTCAATCTTTACTATCTCCTTTGGATGCTTCTATCCTTTTCCCTCATTTTCTCAATTTTGAATTGCCACATAATTTTTATTTTTTCTAAAATCTCTCTTATCACTTTGGGTTGGTTTTTTTGTTAACAAAAAAATTCAAACAAGGGAATCATATATATACATCACATACTCACTATTATTAGAGGTTGGGAAATTTTGGGCTATTACTTACTATCTACTACTTGGGCAAAAAGTAACATTCAAGGATTGCATTTGGGTTACATTATTCATTGCATATGAGGGTTATTTCTAAATTATGTCTCACACATTCATCTTGGGGAAAAATTAGTTGTAGCTCGTTATCTTGGTGCAACTAGCACAAGGGCAACTTAGCTTTAACGGACATGATTCATCACGTACATGCTAGAACTACATAGAATCTAAAATACAAAGCAACACTCGGTGATAATCACATTGAAGTGACCATCGAGGTCAATCCAACTCAAGCATTTACATTATTTATTTTGTTTAATGTTTGCTTGATCCTTATACAGGAGCTAGGGTTTTTTACGAGTTTAGGTGTGACACGGAACCCTAAAACGAAGTGGATGGGACAAAGAACGAAAGGAAGAAGATAAATTCGCACTGGAAAGATCATATCTAGGGCTATTTTCAGGTGCCTAGTTTAGACACTAGCACCCGAGCAGTCATGTCCTTATCTAGGCGGTTCTATTCAAAGGAATTTTAGACTCTAATTTTCCATACAAAGCTTACCTAGTCCATATCTAGCTTGTTCCACCCATTCCAGCCCATAATCAGTCTAGATCTTCGAATATGAGTTAATTCATTCTTATCTCACTATTGCTTACACTTTCTTGTCTCTTGCATGATAGATCTTACTCATTACTTGATATACATATTTGATCTTATTCATCTAATTAAGATTTAATCATGTTAAATTATTTGGTGAACCCGGCCCTTACATGCCCGTTATCAGATTTATCTTTCATGCCCATTACCCGTAGTGGTCTCTTTGGTTTCTCACAACATACTAAGCTCTTCCCACAGACTTGTAGTCATTCCAATAGTATGGTTAAAACCACACATGATAACCCTCTCTTCAATTCCCATCAAATCCCTCCATGACATAGAAACTTCTGATAACGAACAATCTTATGATGAAGACACTAATGTGGATCAAGCATAACTCGATGCTCTCACCACTTTCCATTCTACATTACATGACAACCCTACTCATGTACCACGTGTCCTTTGATGCTTTGTTAGCAACCCAAAGATTCCCGTGACAATGATACTCATGTTAGTATGGTTCATACCTTAAATCTCTCTATTTTATCACCTCTTGTACCCCACCTTATTCCTCCCCTACCACTTGTTGAAATTTTTCATTAATGTAAAGGTAGTCATGATGTTTTCATTTATATCGAGTTGAATTAGAGATTGTTGAAGTGTTGTATGGTATGCATTGTTGATGTCAAAGTTGGGCATGTGCCTTATGATGCCAAAGAATGTTGTGGAGAGTCTCAGTGTGAGTTGTCATTAATGTAAAATAATGTCAAATGATGATGTCAAGATCTACGTGGCTATTTCAGGTTGTTTGTAAGGTCATTTTGTGTACAAAAAGAGAGAATTTGAAGACAATGTGAAGACAAAGAGATCTTGTGAGAAGGTATGGGCATGGTATCTTGGTGAAATGAGTGGATATAGGTATGTAGAGGTTGTTTGAGCATGAGAATGTGGTTTAGAGTTCATGAAAAGAGGTATGAAGGTCAGTTCTAGCATGAAGACCAAACAAGGTGAAGAAATCATGGCCTAATGAGGTAGGTTGATCATTTTTAGTACTAGTATGAAAATATGAGCATGGGAAGTGTTTTGACATGTTGTTTCAGATGTGTGGGAGAAGTTTTAAGACCTAACTTGAAGTATTTTGCAAGATATAACATTTTTTGTCAAACAGAGTTCTTGACAATGGAGAATCCTAGCTCAAAGTGTACTTTGAGATGCTCATTAGCATGTGAAAACTATACATGGGAACCTAAGCTCTTTGGGAGATATTGGTATGTGTCCTAGCTAAGATTTTCTGGAATTAGTTTTGGGTTTGAGGCCCTATCCTTTATGAACAATCGTTAACACCAAAACAACTCAAAAACCCTTCTTAAACCCTAGTTTGAAGTCGATATGGAATATATTTCTCAAACCATCTCATAATGGATTAGAAAATCAATTTTGATGATTGGAGCATGTAGAGGACTCTCTCAACTAGCTCTAGGTGTTTTTGTGTTATCAAGTGAATAAGAAAAAGTAACGGTACAAGTCTATTTTCTTCGAACAAATTGTTGTATTTCTCAAGTTGAATAAGTGAATATTTCACGATTTCATGGACCTATACTACATGCCTATGATGAATTCTATACAATTTTTATTCATTAAGAGGTCATACCAAGTTAATTTCTCATGACTGGTCCTTAAGGAAATTTTGGACAATTTTTGGTGTTCTTGGTGAAAAGTTGTTCTTGAGCCTTTATACTCTAAGTACAGGTATCTAATGCATTTGGTGGTGTAATTGAGGTCATGTAATAATTTTTGTCATGTTTCATTCAACTTGGTGAATTGTTTCAAGCCGATACAAGCTTGATTCTTGAAGATTGGTTTTAAGAACCTAGTAGGATACTCTTGTTCTTGAGATGGTTTCATGGAGTGAAATGAAGTTGCAAATATTTATAAGCATGGAGGAGGTATGAAGAGGTCATGGATATTATTTTTTTAGAGTTTTTGATGTTTTAATATGATCATGTAAGTCTAAAGAGTCATATCTTGCATATATACCTAATATAGTAGGTCTTCTTGAGTCCTAAAGAAGCAAATGACCTAATGGAGCTATTGCAGACCTAATGGAGTCGATGTTCTCGCTTTTACATGTTTATGATGCACCTTTTACTCTATGATGTCCGACCTAATGCATCATGGACATGTATATATACAAGGTAATTTTGGTCTAGTTGGAAGAATATTTTTGTGTATGAAAGCATGAGCAAGCTCTAAGGGATAAAATGAGGCGTATGATGTCCTAAAGACCATGAATAATTTGTCCTTGTTGAAAATCTGAATGTTTCTTGCTATGAAAGGAAGCTTGTGCATACCTATGAGAAAGTGAATAAGAAGGAAGAGCAAGTGAGCAAACAAGGCAGTTTGAAGAGTCTTCAAGAGAAGATGAGTGGATGTATGAATGATTGAGCACCAAAGTGTGGATAAGAGTCCTAAGTGCATTATGATATGTCAAAGATAGATATAAAACCAAGAAGAAGAGAAGAAGTGAGAAAAATAGCAAGGAAGCCCATCATTTGTTGAAGAAGCGACAAGAAGAAGGTGGAAAACATTCTTAGGTGGTTGAGTTGGTGCTTATTCTTCCTTGCAAGTTGGTACTTGCTAAAACCCTAGGGAGTTGGTGCTTCCTTGAAATTTGTGCTTGCTAAAACTTCAGGGGTTGGTGCTCCTTGTGGATTTGGTGCTTCACTAAATCAGGGGGTTATAGCCTCCTTACAAGTTGGTGCTTACTAAAGTCTAGTTGGTGCTAGATAAATTAGGGGTTGGTGCTCCTTGTGGAGTTGGTGCTTCACTAAATCTTGATTGTTGTTTATTAATGCAATGATTAGTGGGTTTTCTTCCCCTTGAGGGTTTCCCACCTATATGTTGTGTTCATGTGTGCTCTCTCTTGTTTCATATTCTTGTGGATGGTTGTTTCATGCATAATAAGCTCATAATGGTTAATGAATGTTGAATGGTTGCTTTGATGGTTCATACAAGTTAAGTAAAAGTAAAGATAACTGAAGTAAAAGTTTTTAAAGACATTGATTCACCCCCTCTCATTGATTGTGCTTTAAACAATTGGTATTAGAGAGCGGTCCTTTAAAACAAGTTTAACAACTTAAAGGAGATCCTGTGGCAGACACGTGTATGACTAGTAATCAAGATCAAGGAAGATTCTCAACTAACAAGGCCCCTCTCTTCAATGGGAGGAATTATGCCTTTTGGAGTATCAAGATGAGGAACTATTTGATGTCATTGGGTTTTGACATATGGAAACTAGTGGATACTAGATATATTATACATGTTACACCTCGAACCGATGCAACATGCAAGAAGGTATATGAAAGCAATTCTAAAGCAATGAATGTTATATTGTGTGAAATTTAAGGGTTGAGTTTTGTGAAGGTCATGCACTATGACAAATCCAAAGGAATTTGGGATAATTTACAAACCATATATGAAGGAGACACCAAGGTGAAGATGGCAAAGTTGCATACCTATAAAAGACAATTTGAAAGCCTAAAAATGAAAGAAGATGAGAACATTATTTCTTATCTGTTGAGATTTGATGAAGTTGTCAATATCATCAGATGTATTATAGAAAATTGGAGGAAAAAATAGTTGTTCAAAAGTTACTGAGGTCCTTGATACCCAAGTTTGATCCTAAGGTCTCAGTTGTAGAAGAATTCAAACATTTAAGCACCCTGCAGATGGATGAGCTTCATGGGAACTTTACTGACCTATAAGATGAGAACTAATGATGGAAGATATACCAATAAGGATGATGTTTTCAAGGCTAAAAAGAGGGCACGAGGTAAGAATGTAAATCATAAATCTGATTCAGAAATTGATGATGACAAGCTAGAAGTCATGTTTGTTAGAAGGCTAAGAAGAGGCTCAAGTAAGTACAAAGGTAAACTTCCCTTTAAGTGTTTTGAATGTGGTAAGATTGGTCATTTTGCAAATAAATGGCATAACAAGAATAGAGATGAGCACAATGAGCATGAAAAACATGGTGAACATCATGACAAGAACAAGAAGTCTCATAAGCATAACAAAAAAGGATATTCAAGAAGCATGACAACAAGAAAAGATCATCCAAGAACAAGAAGAATTTATACTCCAAAAAGATAGTAGTGACAACTCTTTTGATGTTCGTGGCATCATTTCATCAAATGATGATGAAGATGCTAGGGAAGACAACAATGAATTCATATTCATGTCCAACGAAGTAAGAAGTGAGTGTTTGAATAGTTTCTTGGAAGAATCCAAAGATGAAGAAGCTAAGGTGAACTTAGAGGTAGAACTGATAAGTGCTCTAGATGATCTAAACAATCAAAGAAATAAGAACAAGAAGTTGAAGTCCTTGATTAAGGAATATGAAGAATAGATCAATTGCACGAGTAATGAGCATGAAGAGATTATCAAAGAGTATGAGACTCAAGTCGAGTTAGTGACAACATCTCTAAAGGCCAAAGAATAAGAGTGTACCAAGTTTAAGACTCGAGATTAAATCCTAAATACTAAGGAAGAATATTATATCGGTACAAACTAAAATAAATACCTTAAAGGAAAAGTTAGAACAAGAAACAAGCAAAGTTAAAACCTTTGAGAAGTTTAAGAAGAGCTCTAAGGCTCTAAATGACATGTCGAGCTATCGGAAGTCTGCTTGTGACAAGACAGTCTTGGTTTCACTGAGACCACAAAAAGAGCTATGAAAATGACAAAGCAAGTCTTGAAGACCGTAAGGAGAACAAAGAGGACACTAACATGAACAAGAAGACCAATTTAAAGAACAACATGAAGACTAGGTCAGTTAGACATCCTAATTCTATGAGGTATGGAAGTTCATTCAATGGTTATTTTTTTGCATGTAATATGTTTGGTCATTATAGACATTAAAATCATGCACTTTGGGTTTCTATCTATTCCCGATCACATACTACTATTCATATGATTCATAAGTGAGAAACTACTAATTGATCCTTGTGTTTGGCCATCTTTGATTTCTTTCTATTGCTTGTGTCGATCTTACACTTTTCTAGCCCAGTTTGTCTTTTCATACTTTAGAATTTCTCATCCTGAGACACCCGCCCTAGCCAAGATGCCGCGTTGGGTGCCCCGTCCTTCTAGGCACCCCGACCTCTTTGTAATTTTTTCACATCTTTTGGGTCCTTTCTATCCGTTTGGGCATCTTATATTTTTGGTAGTCACCTTTTTGGGGTTAATTACAAAATTCAAGCAAGGGAATCATATAAATATAAAGTTATGTGATCATAATAAAGGACCAAACACTAAGCATTAGCTATCACCACCTAAGGTTGCATTCAAAGGCCATTACAAGAGCACTCAAGCATCCATCTAGCATCCACACACAAGGGCAAGGGATTGATACTTCTGCATACACTTCATAGGAGGGGAAGTTCATTCTTTCATGCACACATCTATTTACATTTATTACATCTAGCTACTTGCTCGCTATCAAGTGTGACACACACAAGAGCCACCTAGGGCACAATTCTGCACACACGCATATAGAACTACATTAGGTATGAGATGTAGTGTAGCACTCGGCCATAGGTTTACTTGTTTGACACCTAAGCTGAAACCTCATTTGTATTATTTTATTTTTGGGATTTGATGCACTTTTGAGGGTTTTGCAGATCATTTCTTCATTACAGTTACAAGTGACTTACTAACAACAAGAAGCGAAGGACAATGAACATCCCACGACCTTGCAAAACTAGTTTTTAGAGCTTATGTGTTATGATCCTCATGTGTGGATTTCACTAATGCCTTGAGGTTTTGGTGTAACGGTTCGTTACATTTGGTATCAGAGTGACCACCCGTGTTCGAATCCCACTCGATTGGTTATGTCATGTAGCCAGGGCTCGTGGGGCACCTAAACGTCGGTGAAGCGGGGCTCGTACGTATGGGAGTGTGGGCGCAAACCTAGCCCGAGTCGGGCTCTATGGAAGCGTGGTGGGATGTTATGATCCTCATGTGCAGATTTCACTAATGCCTCGAGGTTTTGGTGTAACGGTTTCTTACATTATGAGAAGTCACGGGCACCCATAATAGGTCTACAACACCCCAGGCACCCCTGACCCTCCATGAGCGCTCCAATCCAACATATTCCAACACCTCTGCATTTTTTTGGGCTTCATTGTGATAATCTACACTTTGAATTTTCCAGTTAGTCGGTTTTGTGCACCTTTGGGATCATAGAGAAACAACTAAGTCATTTTATCTCCTCATTTGCACTTAGGGTTTTAAATCTTAATTATTTATTTTCTTGGGTTTATTTTGTACTTAATTTCTTATTCATTTATCTGCTACATTATAATCAAATTTAGGAATCTATAAACCCTATATTTGCTTAATGTTATGAGGTGTGGAAGTTCATTCAATGATTATTGTTTTACATGTAATATGTTTGGTCATAGAGAAGGAGAGTGTAGAAGACCCTCAAAGAATGAGTACTCATGGGACTATGCAAGTTCTTTCAAAGGCTATTGTTATTCATGCAATGAATATGGACATATGGCTATGGATTGTAGAAGGGAACTCAATTCATATTAAGGTAAGAGTGATGTTGTTTGCTATAACTCACAAAATACTAGTCATATTGCAAGATTTTGTCATCACGAGTCATCAAGATAGTTCAAGAAGGTTAAAGCTTCTAGTGTTCAAAAAGGAATTCAAGATAAGAAAATGTATGTTAAGAAGTCTCGACCCTATGGTTGAGGTGAAGGAGGAACCAAAGCATATCATGAAGTCAAATCTAGTGAAGAAGGAACCTAAGATAGTCAAACCCAATGCTAATTAGTCTACACACCAAGGTGGAATGTTTGCTAAGGTAGAGAAAAGACCAAAGGTTGAAGAGTTCCAAGATTTCCAAGAGTATTTGTTATCATCTCGGGTAGAGAAAAAGAAAGAGAATGCTACAATCATCAAGCAAGAAGTGCTTATCATGTAAAAAGGATCCTAAAGACAAATTATATATTTCAAGACCGCAAGGTGATGGAGATATGGTAATATCCTGAATTTATGATGTTTTAGATCCCTAATCAAATGGGGCATCTTTATTAGGTTTATAGAGGCATCCATCATTCATTTGAAGCATCATGATGATGTATAACAAGATTGCAGTATAAAGGACCGAAGGTGTGTTGCCGGAGTTTTTGTATGATTACTTGATTAGACCATTCTAATGCATGGAGTTATGTTGAAAAGTATTCTATGTGCTTTAAGAAGGTGGTTGTAGACTCGGCAGTTGTTTAACAACCTGGAATAATGAAATGTGCATGACTGGGTAGACGTTAGTGTTTTGTGGCCTAATTTAGGTTTGTAACGCACTTAAGAGTAATGATTGGTCTATAAGACTGATATGTTTTGTTAAGCTATATAACATATATGGTCAAGGAGGATATGAAGATAACAATGTACCCATTGAAATGATTTTGAGGTCATGATAAGGTAGTTGGAGGCAAGACAATAGGTCAAAGTTACCAAAATCTAGGTAAACAAAGATGCGGACCAATTTGCTTGAGTTGTTCATTAAGGAATCTATAAGAGTGTAGTTTAATAGTCATATAAGGCAAAAGTATATCTTGAGAGAGAGAGAGAGAGAGAGAGAGAGATCTTAGAGGGTATAATGTTTTGAGTTTGATCGTGTGAAAGGCAAGACACAAAAATCAAATCTAGGTATGCATAATACAAAGTGCGGAGTTGCTCATTGTATGTATTTGTATGAAGAGTTGAATGTTATTTATGCATGGAGGTTCAAGGTATGAGTTGCATTGTTTTAGTTTTCATATCACAAAAAAATAGACATGATAGAGGTTTGTCATAGTGTAGCATGAAGTGGAGACCTAGTTGAATGTATGATGATGATGCAAAATAGTTATCATGGTGATATTAGTGCCACGGCGAGTTATGAAACATGAAGGTAGAATGACCATGGGGGTATAGATTGTTCTCTTAGAACAATATGTTTGTTTGAAGACTGATCTAGTTCATTTTGGAATCTCGATGAAGACATTTGAAGTGTTTGTATCCTTTGAGAACTCCAGAGGAGTGTATAGTCTTAGGGAGAGCTTGTTGGCTCTAAGAGTTTGTTAGCTTGAAAAAGGTACGCAAAGTTGTTTAGTCTGAATTTATTTGAACATTTAATGAGCAAATTTTATGAAGACAAAGGAGGTGTCATAGTTTTGTTTAGAGAAAGGTGTGTGACAACTTCATCGAGAGCAAAAAGTGAGTAAGGTTTACAAAATCACTAAAATCACTATTGGTATCAGTATAATAGTATGTGAAAGAGTCATTGACCTAAGAGGAAGATAAGAAAGTTGATTTTGTAGCTCCATGAGTAGGTAGTTGGTCCAAGAGATTCATGAAGAAAAAGTTAGAAGAGTTGTTGCATATGAAAGGTAAGCAAAAATTTCCCATTGTTTTTAACAATTGATAGTTGTTGGTTGTTGAGTTTGGTCTATTGGTATCAAACATATGATGATTTGAGCTAGCAACGAGTTGAGAAGTTATTGATTTGTATTAAGAAGTGGCATTGGTATCAATTGTGTAGTGACAAGGTGAGTTCATGTGTGAAAGAATGCTGATGATAGGGGGAGTATGTTCCTGACCTGATTGTTGAGTGTTTATTGCAAGAAAGTGTGGATCAAGAAGTTACATGAGAGAATGTTAAAAAGGAGGAAAATCATGCCAAATGTTTAGAATTTGGAGAAATAGTTTGGTAAATGGATGATGTATGCATTGAATAAAGGGGAACATGTCATGCTTTCAGTTTGTTGATGCTTCCAAGAATGGTCAATTCTCAATATGATGTCAAAGGGGGAGAGTCAAGAAAATACGGTGTATTTCATTTATGAGAAAAGGGAGAGCATGTTCTTATATTTCCTCATATCTTGGTTATTGAGCTTTTATTTTTATAAAATGATTAGATGACACAATTAATTATTGTCTAAGTAGTGTTTTATAGAATGTTCGAAAGGGGGAGCATGTTTTGTTTCCAAAATTGATATCATGTAACTCCATGGTCCTAAGGTGAGTATGTTGTGTCAACTATTGGTATCAAACAATTGGGGTCAGTAGTTCATCATTGAAGATCATTCAAGATGGCAGGTTGCTAAAGATTCTTTGTTATTTATGTCAAAAGGGGAGAATGAGTTGATGACACAAGTAAGTAACATTTTGAGAAAGAACGATCCGAAAGAGGAAGAATGGGCAAATTAAAAGTAAGTATCCTTTTGAAGAGTTTTCAGTTTTTAGTATGTTTGCCATCAATTTGTTTGCCATTGATGACAAAGGGGGATATTGTTGAAAATTTTCATTGATGTCAAGGTGGTCACATTGTTGTCATTGATTTCGTGAGTTGCGATAGGAGATCATTGAAGTGATGTATGGTATGTATTGTTGATGCCAACACCGAGTATGTGCCTCATGATGTCAAAGCATGATGTGGAGAGTCTGGTGTGAGTTTTCATTGATGTCAAATTATTCCAAATGATGATGTCAAGGTCTGCATGGTTGATTTCAGTTGTTTGTAAGGTCATTTTGAGTACAGAGAGAGAGATAATTTGAAGACAATGTGAAAACAAAGAGATCTTGTGAGAAGGTATGGGCATAGTATCTTGGTGAAATAAGTGGATACATGTATGTAAAGGTTGTTTGAGCATGGGAATGTGGTTTAGATTTCATGAACAAAGGTATGAAGGTCATTTTCTAGCATGAAGACCAAACAAGGTGAAGAAAACATGGCATAATGAGGTAGGTTGATAGTTTTTAGTACAGATGCAAATTTGAGCATCATATGTGTGTTGGCATGTTGTTTTAGATGCGTGGGAGAATTTTTAGGACACAACTTGAATTATTTTGCAAGATATTACATTTTTGGTCAAACCAAGTTCTTGAAAATGGAGAATCCTAGCTCAAGGTGTACTTTGAGATGCTCATTGGCATGTGAAACTTTTGCATGGGAACCTATTATCTTTGGGAGAGATGGGTATGTGTCATAGATAAGAATTATTGGAATTAGTTTTGGGTTTTAGGCCCTATCCTTTATGAACAATCGTTAACACCAAAACACCCTTATTAAACCCTAGTTTGAAGTCGATATGGAATATTTTTCTCAAACTAGCTCGTGTTGGATTGGATGATCAATTTTGATGATTGGAGCATGTAGAGAAATCTCACGGCTATCTCTAGGCGGTCTTTGTTATCGTGTGAATAAGAAAGAGTGATGATACAAGTCTGCTTTTATGAAGAAATTGTTGTATTTCTCAAGTTTTACAAAGGACAAAGTGAATAAATGAATGTTTCATGATGTCATGGACCTATAATACATGCATATGATGATTTAGATAATTTTTATTCATTAAGAGGTCATACCAAGTCGATTTTTCATGACTGGTCCTTAAGGCGCTTTTGGACAATTTTTGGTGTTCTTGGTGAAAAGTTGTTATTGAGCCTTTATACTATTAGTAGAGAGCATCTAATGCATTTGATGATGTTTTTAAGGTCATTTAGTACATTTTTGCATGTTTCATTCAACTTGGTGAAGTGTTTTAAGGTGGCACAAACTTGATTCTTGAAGACTAGTTTTGAGAACCTAGTAGGATAGTCTTGTTCTTGAGATGGTTTCATGGTGTGAAATGAAGTTTCAGAGCTTTATAAGCATGGAGGAGGTATGAAGAGGTCATGGATAATGTTATTGAAGATGTTTTGATGTTTTAAGATGATCATGTAAGTCTAAAGAGTCATATCTTACATATAGACCTAATATAGTAAGTCTTCTTGAGTCCTAAAGAAGCAAAATGACCTAATGGAGTTGTTGTAGACCTAATGGAGTTGATGTTCTAATTTTTTCATGTTTATCATATGCCTTTTACTCTATGATTGCAAACATATCACATCATGGCCGATATAATGGTGTTTGTACTTGAGACAAGTATATATACAAGGCAATTTTGGTCTAGTTGGAAGAGTAGTTGTGTGTATGAAAGCATGAGCAAGCTCCAAGGGCTAAAGTGAGGTGTATGAGGTCCTAAATACCATGAATAATGTGTCCTTGTTGAAATTTTTAAGGTGTCTTGCTATAAAGGCACTTTTTGCATATCTATGAGAAGGTGAAGAAGAAGGAAGAGCGAGTGAGCAAACAAGGCAGTTTGAAGAGTCTTTAAGAGAAGATGAGTAGATGTATGAATGATTTAGCATTAAAGTGTGGATAAGAGGCATGAGTGTATGATGATACATCAAAGATAGAGAGAAGACCATGAATATGTTAGGAATAATCTTAGGATTAGTGCTCACATTTTTTTTTGTAATTGTTAAATGTAATATTCATATATTACATTAGTAAGTTAGTGTGTTAGTAAGATATTAATATTGTTATATTAATATCATATGTGTGTGAAAAATAAAATATTGTAATATTATTAATATGATTCATAAAACAACTCATTATTAATAATATAGGATATTGTATTAGTTGTGAGTTTGTTGAATAAACAACTCACATAGCTATTTGAGAGTTGTGTGAGAGATTGATGGGTTTGGGAGTGATTCTAGGAGAGATAAGAGAGGATATTGTGGGATTAAAGATTGGAGTTGAATCCTTGTATTAAGGATATCATTCTCCTATATATTGTAAGCTCTCTCACCATGTAATTGCTACAAGATCCATATTATTCAATCAATAATATTATGTTTTTGTTATTATCTCCATTCTCGTAACTTTGTTTCATGTTTGTATCTTCATTGTTATATGAGTTTATGTAATTGATGCTTGGTTAGATAAGTTAAACTATCAATTTCATATCATCTAATATTAGAGACATAGAGATCGAGCTATGAGATTCGTTACAGGACAAAACCGTGGCCTCTAGGATGCAGATCTTAGAGTTTTTAAGCTTGTTATTTGTTTCCTGAATTTTGGGTTCGTGACATAGGAATCACCATCAATTCCTCTAATTATAGTTGATTTTGATCCAATTGGTGTCAAATCTACTTGATCACCGATGATTCTTCCTGTGGATTGACATACTGAATTACCTGCAATCCTGTTTTCGGTCATTGACAATTTACTCTAGTCGTGAGTCGACCATCGTGGTAAACTTGACAACAAGCTTTTTCCTACTTTTTCAAGCTTTTTGTTCTACACTGGGGGGATTTTCAAACTAAGCTCCAATTTTAAATTTTACTTGAGTAACTAAAGCAACATTTGATGGAGGTTGGAGGTAATGGAGGAAGGAGGTGTTTTAGCGACCTCTTGTCAGGCACCATCGACGAGGCCGCATTACTATTTTGGTGGCCATGTTTTTTCAGTTGTGTTTGGTGTGTTTAATTTTTGTTGTATGTAAATAAGAACAAATGGATCATACATGTTCAAGTATTGTAATATGTGAAAATTTCTTATATTTTCTCCCGAATGTAAAATTGTGAGTGGGGAAACATGCATGGTGCTATGGAGTGGTTGGTGGTCCACTAGAAAACCAATTTAGGAATTTGTTTATCTCTTAGAAAAGCACATACAAAGTGGTTAATGGTTCCACTAGAAATCCTGTTGGAGTTGATGGTACTCTTCGAAAACCATCGTACCATGAGCAAGTACTAGACAAAACTCATCCATGTTCGCACTAAGGGGGGAATGTTAGGAATGATCTTAGGATTGGTGCTCATATTTTTGTTTATAATGGTTAAATGTAATATACATATATTACATTAGTAAGTTAGTTTGTTAATACGATAATAATATTGTTATATTAATATCATATGTGTGTGAAAAATAAAATATTGTAATATTATTAATATGAGTCATAAAACAACTCATTATTAATAATATAGGATATTGTATTAGTTGTGAGTTTGTTGAATAAACAACTCACGTAGCTATTTGAGAGTTGTGTGAGAGATTGATGGGTTTGGGAGTGATTCTAGGAGAGATAAGAGAGGATATTGTGGGATTAAAGATTGGAGTTGAATCCTTGTATTAAGGATATCATTCTCCTATATATTGTAAGCTCTCTCACCATGTAATTACTACAAGCTCCATATTATTCAATCAATAATATTGTGTTTCTATTATTATCTTCATTCTGCAACTTTGTTTCATGTTTGTATCTTCATTGTTCTATGAGTTAATGTAATTGATGCTTATTTAGATTAGTTAAACTATCAATTTCATATCATCGGTATCAGAGATGAAGATATCGAGCTATGAGATTTTTTGCAGACAAAACGTGGCCTCTGAATGTAGATCTAAGAGTTTTTAAGCTTCTTTTTCCGTTTACTAAATTGCGGGTTCGTGACATAGGAATCGCCGTCGATTCCTCTAATTGTCATTGATTCTAATCCAATTGGCATCAACTTTGCTTGATCACCGATGATTCTTCCTGCGGATTGGCAGATGAATTACTTGTAATCCTGTTTACGGTCACCAAAATTTACTCTAGTCGTATCGACATTGTGGTAAACTTGATAACAAGCTTTTTCCTACTTTTTTCAAGCTTTTTGTTCTAACTAGGGGGGATTTTCAAACTAAGCTCCAATTTTAAATTTTTCTGAGTAACTAAAGCAACATCTGATGGAGGTTGGAGGTAATGGAGGAAGGAGGCATTTTAGCGAACTCTCATCAGGCACCATCAACGAGGCTGCATTAATATTTTGGTGGCCATGTTTTTTCAGTTGTGTTCAGCGTGTTTAATTTTTGTTGTATGAAAATAAGAATAAATGGATCATACATGTTCAAATATTGTAATATGTGAGCAATTTCTTGTATTTTCCCTTGAATGTAAAATTTTGAGTGGGGAAACATGTACGTTGTTATGGAGTGGTTGGTGGTCCACTAGAAAACCAATTTAGGAGTTTGTGAATCTCTTAGAAAAGCACATACAAAGTGGTTACTGGGTTTCACTAGAAATCCTGTTGGAGTTGATGGTACTCTTTGAAAACCATCGTATCATGAGTGAGTACTTAAATAAAACTCATCCATGTTCGCACTAAGGGGGAATGTTAGGAATAATCTTAGGATTTGTGCTCACATTTTTGTTTATAATGGTTAAATGTAATATTCATATATTACATTAGTAAGTTAGTTTGTTAGTACGATATTAATATTGTTATATTAATCTCATGTGTGTGAAAAATTAAATATTGTAATATTATTAATATGAGCCATAAAACAACTCATTATTATTAATATAGGATATTGTATTAGTTGTGTGTTTGTTGAATAAACAACAAGCGTATCTATTTGAGAGTTGTGTGAGAGATTGATGGGTTTGGGAGTGATTCTAGGAGAGATAAGAGAGGATATTGTGGGATTAAATATTGGAGTTGAATCCTTATATTAAGGAGATCATTCTCCTATATATCAGTAAGTTCTCTCACCATGTAATTGCTATAGGCTCTAGATTATTCAATCAATAATATTATGTTTCTATTATTATCTTCATTCTACAATTTTGTTTCATGTTAGTATCTTCATTGTTCTATGAGTTTATGTAATTGATGCTTGTTTATATTAGTTAAACTATCAATTCCATATCAGAAGAAGGGAGCATAAGTGAGGAGAAGAGAAAACAAGTCCATCATTTGTTGAATAAACAACAAGAAGAAGTTGGAGAACATTCTTAGGTGGATGAGTTAGTGCTTAGTCTTCATTGCAATTTGATACATGTTAAAACCCAGGGGAGTTGGTGCTTCCTTACAAGTTGGTGATTACTAAAACTTTAGGGGTTGGTGTTCCTTGGGGTTTTGGTGCTTCACTAAATCTTTATTGTTGTTTATTAATGCAAGGATAAGTGGGTTTTCTTTCCCTCGAGGGTTTCACACCTATATGATGTGTTTATGTGTGCTCTCTCTTGTTTCATATTATTGTGGATGGTTGTTTCACGAATAATAGGCTCACATTGGTTAATGAATATTGAATGGTTACTTTGATGGTTCATACAAGTTAAGTAAAAGTAAAGATAACTGAAGTAAAAAAATTTAAAGACATTGATTCGCCCCCCCTTAAGTGATTGTGCTTCCAACACCACTATGGGGATATACACTATTCATATGCCTATTTCCACACCCACAACTCACTTTTCTTCCCCATCATTTCCCATATCCAACCTAGCACTTCTTCAAGAACTCATGCCTTAAATTTTTTGTATCATGATTTACATGATCGAATTAAATCACAATTATAATAGGCCTCTTCCTCTTCTTCTCCATCTCTTGATTTTTTGCTTCTTCTTCATAGTTATTGTCTAGTTTTTGTTCTACGGATGTAGGTGATGTGTATTGGTCATTGATTGTGGACACATTCGTTCACACATCGACACAAAATGTGCCCACCGATGTACTTGTGGGTGGAGGTATGCTAGAGAATTTAGATTTTTTTGCAGTGAGCATACACACTTATTTGATCTAGTGGCATTAGCGGTGGTGACTTGTACCATATTGTTGAGCGAGAGGGATGATAAGCGAGAGGAGATGCAACAAGCTATAGAGGTTGTGGGTGGCGGTCCTCTAGCACAGGATGTATTTGCACGGTTCATCGAGTTATAAGGTCACTTCACAAAGCATTCGAATGAGGTAACACTATTTCATAGGCAAGTGAAGAGATAAAGGGTGATCAACAACGTAGAGTGAGCGGTGAAGATTCTAGTTCTACGAGATCTCGTAATAGTGATAGTGATGACAAGATATGATATGTAGCAATGTATGGGGATTTCCCCAGGTGATGGGATTTTGGTAACTATGATTTTGTACAATTGATATATATATATATATGGACTATATATATATATATATTATATATATTATGGACATTGTACTTGATGGTTATTGTTATTCGATGTGATGATTTGGTACACATATGTTGATGTATGATGTGTTGATTATTATCACTATATTTGATGTGTGATATTGTGATGATTGTTTTGTTGATATGATTTTAATGATGACTAATGATGAGATAGTGTATATGATTATAGATGATGTATGTAGTGTGATTGTGATGTGCAATAGATAAATGATGAAAAAGTGTATTGTATGAATGATGAAGTAAAAATGAATAATGTGAAAGAGTATGTGAATGAGATGGTCATAATAGTGTAGTGAAGTGCATGTTAATACGATGAAGATGGGGAGGAGAACAATGATGCCCCCAACGTATAGATGATAAATTTCATTTATATAAGACCCTTCGCAGTCAATAATGAACTGTAAAGCAAGATTGCGTCATCGGGAAATGATATGATAGTGTGCATGACATAGATTGGTCGATAAGGCATGTGACACAAGAGTGAAGAGAGGTTCTTATTTTAACAGATCCCTCAATAATCGTGTAAGAATTATAAGAACATGAATGCATCATCAGGGGGTAAGGTGATAGAAATCACCTACCAAAGACCAAGCCGACAGGGAGCAGTAGAAGCATGTTGAATGAAAAGAACATGAGTGTAGGATCCAAACTAGATGGCATGTGGAATGCTGCCAATGATGGGTTATGCAGCTATGAGAAGTGGAGATATTGAGGGTTGAGGAAGCCAATGTGTAGTAGTAGCATGACACAATGGATGAGATGGTGTAGTGGTGGAAGGATGAGACAAAGAACACATATGAGAAACAACTTGTGTTGGTGGTCGAATAATAACCTTTAACTAGACAAAGGAGATAAATCAACATGAGTAAAGAACATGCTTACGTGGGATTAGAGACATAAATCACTCATGAGAGTGAGAGCCAAAGGTAATGACATCCATATCTTCTAATTTTTATGTAGCAGTCATTAAGGGCACAATACATCATTATCGCAATGGCCATTGATATGATGACAATTGCGATAAGGTTGATCACGCCGACATTACAGAAATGAGATGGATGATGTTTATTAGAAGGTAAACAAGGTACGCATGACATCATGAGGCCTAGCATGATGAGAAAAGTGTAATGGTTCCTATGAAATGGGTGTAGAAGTCTAAGGTGTAGTTTGACGTGGTGAAGGAGATGAAGGATGCTTATATGGTGTAGAATATTGAACTTGTTTGCGAGGTGGAGTAGATGGAGACCTAGGAGGACACTCAATAGATGGAAGTGGAGAAGAACTAGATGGTGCAGTAGTAAGAGAACTAGGAGGAGGATCTATGACATGTGTAACAATGAGATCTTGCTCTAAATCAATGACCTTATAACATAAGAGTGTGAATGATTCACATGTATCATATTGTAAGCGTTGTTTTAAAGTAGGAATCAAGCCACGATAGAAGATGAATTTATTTTCTAAGTCAATAGGTTGGAATACTAATTGATGCATGCAAGCATTGAATTACAAAATGTAATCAATGATAGGCTCGGTTTTACCTTGATGTAAGCCAGGTAAATGATCGTATGTAACTTTAGGGTCGTTGTTGAGTATAAAGCGTTGAAGGAAGGCTTCTTCCATCTCACCATAGGTACTAATAGATCCAAAGGGTAAATGTGTGTACCATTGAGAGCATCATCAGTAAGACTATGGCAAAAATATTTGAGTAATAACCAATCATTAGAATAAGAAGCCATAGCTAAACGATAATGCTTAAGATGCAAATATGGATTTCCAGTACCATCAAAGCATGAAAATGTAGGCATAATGAAATCCTTAGGAAATGCTAAATTATGAATCTTTTTCAAATAGGATTTCCATGCAAAGAATTATCATTGATAAAAGCATAATAAGCCTTTATTATAGTGTGAGATATTGGACTTGAGATTATAAGTTTCCAATAACATGCATGAGTGATAAGATTTCCTGTGGAGGAATGGTAGAGGATGGAAATAGTGTATTGAGTGGTTGCAATTTACCATTATGAGTGATCATAGGAATGTCAAGAGGATATATAGAAGATGTTGATGTAAGGGCACAACAGAGATATGGGTGTCGAAGAAGAAATAGGCGGTGAAGAACATGGAACGTTAATAGAAGTGGTAGGACTAGCATCAGAAACATCATTAGGATATGATGTAATAAAAGGAGATGAATCATGCATATTATTAGATATAATCTCAAAATAATATGAAAGTGGAGTGGGGGATTCAAATTTAGTAGCATGTAAAGAAGTAGAATCAAGACTATCAAGTGCCTCATCAAAATCGAAAAAAGATTCAGATGCAAGGATTTCATTGAGCATATCATCAACATATAATGAAGGAGGAGGAGAACTAATATGAAATACATCACGAGAAACATTTTCAAAAATGGAATAAGTATGAGATTTAGCTATAGAATCATCAAAACTAGTATGAGAACCATAATCATGCACATGTGTATTGTCTTCTTGTTTATTAGCTACAACATTATCATCAAGATTAAGCATAAAAATAAGAATAACATCATCTAAGTTATCATTAGAAATAACATAAGGAGGAGTGTGGCTAATTGAATAACAAGGTATATAACCAAAAAAACTTGTCGGATCAGAAATGATACTAATGGTAGAATGATCAAAGATAGTAGGCACATTGCATTCATTAGCTAAGAGTTGTCTTTGAGTATCATCTGGAAGAACAACATTGTGATATAGAGTGGTGAGTTTAGCTATGGTTGTTTCATCATAGATAGGATTGACACTCACATGAGGCATGACTAGCCGAGAAGGAGAAGAGCTATCCTTAGCCATTAGGGTTTGAGTGGATCATAGGGAAAGAAGTTCTAAGCTACGGGTTCACCAAAATGATTCAATAAAATCTAGTTATTTTATTTAAATCTGAATGTAAAGATTTGTTATAAATGATATACAATGAAATATAAATGCTAAGTAATTTATTTAATTTTAACTATGAAAGTAAATAAGAGGGGTAAGATACTTATCTTAATTTTGCTTATCCCACGGTGAGTCTATACAGGACAATGTGATGAAAAAGAAGCACAAAATATCACAACATAGAAAAATGCAGCGAGAGGTGGAAATGGATGAATGGGCGCCTAAAGAGGAACAAGGTCGCCCAGTAGTACCCTAAGCTTTGCTTTACGAGTGCTTGGGTCTATAAAAAAGATCAGAACCTGGTTTGAATATGGTCGCTAGAGGGCTTTGCACTTATTCACCTTTGGTTGCTTGTATGTCATACTTGGATTGTGGAGGTACCTGTAAACATGCACACAAATATCCTCCCAAAACCCTCAAAAATATATCAAACACTAAAAATAAAAATGTAAAATGAGGGTTCAAATTGTCCTCAACTATCATAATGCTGAAATTATGACTAAGTGTTGCACTACATCTCAAACGTAATGTAGTTCTATGTGCTTTGTGTGTGCAATAGTGCTCTAGGTCGCCCTCTCGCTAATGATGCCAATATAGCGAGTGAATAGTTAGATAAAATGTAAATGTGTGGATGGAATAGAATGAACTCCCATTCCTATCCAAAGGTGTATGCATAATAATGCGCCCAAATGCAATCCCTTGATCTACGTAGATAACTAGCCCTTCATAAGAATTTTTCGCCCATATAATGGTATATATATATATATATATATATATATTGCGTTTATATAGGGATCTATTATTTGAATTTAAACACTAATGAACCAACATGTCGACTAGTACCTTGGGATAGGAGAGGGAAACCAAAAAGATCGACCTCAATTGTTATAAATAAGATCAAACATCAAGAGGACACGGTGCCTAGGATGGATAGGAATGCTTGGTGCTAGTGTCCAATCATGGGTGCTAGTGTCCAAGCTCAGGCGCGAGTGTCCAATCCTGGGTGCTAGTGTCCAGAGACAAGTGATGACAAATGAGTGAAGACTAATCGACAGGGATCCCTGTAACCTAACTAGAACTAGGTGTATGAGTGACAAGTGTGGAAGATAAAAGTAATAGAAACCAAAAAGAAAATTGGATGGACTATGGAATGGGTCATTAGTGAATACTTTTCTTACACAATATCCATATATAAAACAACATACTTAGTGGTATAGTAAATAGTAGTAAGTGCATGATTTTGTGTCTATAATGAGCCCTCGACAATCATGTTTGAACTTAGAATAAGAGTGTGTCATTGGGTAGCGAGGGGGTATAGTATGCCCCGAGTGTGAATGCCACAATGATCTATCCAATGAGGATGGGGATAAAGGCCCACTATTTTCTAATGTGAAGGAGGTATGCATATGAACATGATCAAAGACTTTATGACCACAAGAAATTACACGTGGAGAAAGAGACCGCAAAGTGGGCCAAGATGTGCCATGGGTAGTGTGTGTCCGAGGTGATGACCTATCCCTATGATGTGGAATATGACACCGATAGATCTGTCATGAGTGAGAAAGCCACATGTGGAGGAGATATAGGTGTACATGTAAAGTAACACTAGGAATGGTAAGAGCTCTAGATTTCAAAGGATTATGTATCGAAGACATGGGGCCATCATGAGGAGGTGCATAAATGTTAGAAGTAACGGAGATGTATTAATGATACCAGCCAATGAAAAAGGATTATGTGGTGGGATGCCTTGAAAAGTGATAATCTGAAACTCATGTACAAACTTAAGGCATAAGTGAACGATGGATGCCATGAATTTGGAAGCTTTAAGGAAAGGGAGTCCTAAGACCATGTCATAATGTGAAATTATCAATCCAAAAGTGAAATACATAATGATAGTGAGTTTCCCAATAGTGATGGGAAGAATGACATTCCCATGAGAAGTAGGTGATCTATGGGTCATTTGAGATAATGGAAAATTGATAGCTTGTAAGAAAGATAATGAACATGCATTGTGCTTGTAAGTAGAATGCAACATGACATTATTAATAACACAAGACCAATAAAAACATCAATGTGTAATCTATGCAAAGAAATAAGGCATGAAAATTAGCATTAGTAAAGTAAATGATAGGTGGAGGCATCAAGAGTACCAACAAGAAATCCAATAGGATGATATGAAGATGAAGGAGGAGGAACAACATGATAAACATGATTTGAAGAGGATTCAAGAGCTGATTTTTCGTGCTTAGGTAGTGGATCATTAAATATTTTAAGCTTACCATTGTCATTAGTAGATTTAGAAATATAAATAGTAGATTCAAGCAACTCAATGTCATGATTACCAATCGAATCTTGGATTAAATGTCTAAGCTTGAAACATATTGTAGTCATAAATTCATGCACTTTAGATATTATTTATCTCAGTCTCATGCTACTATTTAGAAGGTTCTTGAGTGAAGAAAGTACTAATTAATCCCCTTCTTTTGGCAATATTGTTTTATTCGTCATTACCGACCTCTTGCGCACCCATATGCCCGAGATAGTTGTTGTCATCTCATGTTATTTTAGCCTCGACTGGAGTGCCCATGGGCACCTTGGTCCCACCAGGGGCGCATCGGTCCCTTTTGGACTTTCCTACCATCTTTTGGGCTCTTTCTAGCCATTTTACCTTCTTATCTTTTTGGTGGTCGACCATTTTGGGGTTAATTACAAAATTAGATCAAGAGAACCCTATAAATATAAAGTTATGAGACCATAATGAGGGACCTAGCATCATTCACTACTATCATCCATCTAGAGTTGCATCCATCTATTACATTGGAGATCATTTGCATCCACATAGCTCCATCACAAGGCACAAGGCTAAGACATCTGCATCACACTTCATAGGGGAGGGATTCTATTCTATTCCATACACACATACTATTACATTTTCTACATTTAGTTATTGTTCGCTACTTCACAAAGTGTGACTGACATGAGAGCACCTAGGGCACATTATGCACACACTCACCATAACTACATTTGGGTCCAAAATGTAGTGCAACACTTAATTAGTAAGCCCATTATTATGGCGCAATGAGGTCAGTTTGACCCATTCATTTGCATTTTTCTTTTTTAGGGTTTTGATACTTCTCTTGGTCTTTTACAAGTCTTTACATCATTTTGGATTATATCCAACACTCAATACAGAGGGCAAAAATCTAATGTGATAGACAACAAGGGTTTCAAACCATCTACCGAACTAGTGAAGATTAGTTTCAGAGATTTTGCATAGACCAAGGCACCTAGTAGGCCGATTAGTTTCGAGGTTTTTTTTTCACGTGCCAAGGAGAAGTGGAGCTATCTAAAACCCCATGCGCCCATCCAACAATCTTCCACGCATAGCCAAAATCGAATAAACTCCCACACATGAAAGGGATAAGGAGGTGAAAGATCATTACCCACGCAGGGAGCGAGAAAAAAAAGAGGACAACAAATTAATTTCAAGCCAAAGAATCTTCACTTGGTGCCAAGAAAGTCTGTCTAAATCCACATAGCCTATCAAAGGAAAAAGATCAGCATGCAGTTGGTAAAATACAATAATCACAAGACATTTTGAGATGTCCACACATGCACAAGGAGAAGACAACAACTTTCTCTTGCCAGAGGTAAATTTTGTTTGTAATCCACGTTGTCAAAGCATTGGAAGAGGCGACCAGGAGGAGGCACACTAATTTTAGCAAAGCCCATGCATTGGGAAAAGGGGAAGCTTTAAATTCATACATATACCCAAAACATTTTCCACGCACTCTCCAGAAGCTTTCCACGCATTCATCTAGACAAGTTTCCAAAACCACACGCTGAAGGAGGAATCCACACATTGAAAGAAAAGGTGAAGAAATAGTGGATTAAGAATATTGAAATTGATCCTGCATGAAGCCATCACAGATCGGAGAATTTGATTAAAAATAAATATTATTATAATTTTGCTCAATCTAGAATTCGAGCTTAGTCTCGATATATTTTTTTGTGTTGACATTTTCAAAAAAAAAAATTGTAATTCAAGACAATTATTATTATTATTATTTTTAAAATAATAATAATAATAATAATATAATAATATAATGGAAAATATTTTTCTTGCATCAACGAGGTTTCGGAGATTGAGACCCGACCTGCCATTTGCATTGTCTTGCGTGCCTGAGTCATTCTTCTGTAAAATTCATAATGGCCAAAAATTCAAATCTACGGGGAGATCGAGGAAGCTAGTGGAGAAATCTAACAAATCCACCCTAAAGTATGAATTCCAAGGAATTATCCCTCCTAGTTCCATTAAGTTAACATATGACAACATCACTAATACAAATCTGGTCACATCAATGTGCAACAGCTTGATTAGCGGCGGGTGAAAACTGAAGGCAAAACCATTTTCTTAGATAGACTTTACCATAGTGGTCTACCCCAAGCAACAACATTTCCTGTCTCGGTGTAGTGTCTAGAATTGGTTATTGGTTGCGTGGAGCATTACGACCCTGAGAGATGAGGAATTTTTAAAGATAATCGCGAGCATTTCCTCTTAATCACACTAGAGCGCATTGAAGAATTGCTCGACATACCCGACTTTCCCGAGAATGTGGATATCACTCTCCAAGCACAACAATTCGGGATGAAGAGCCCCTGAGATGGAGTAAGATGGTTAGCAACAACTGGTTAGTAACCAAGAGACCTCGAATTGATAGGCTTCCCAATGAACTGTACCGCATTGATTTTGTGGAAGAAATCAAAGACGTGATCACTCTCCTAAGTCGAGTTTTCGGTCTACCTTCTGTTAGGATTTTCCACCCATGGATGTATTAGTTTATCTGTATCATCCTAGCTAAGAAAGAGTTTGTGGATTGGGCCACCATCATTAGTAACACCCTTCACAAACAATTGATAAAAGTTAAGATGACTGGATGCTTCTACATGACATCATATCTGACTTATGCGGTAGCAAAAAGAAAGCTATTTTCGGGACTTGAAATGAGAGGAGTCATGGGGCCGTCAAACAGATTTTTTCATTATTACCCTTAACTCAGCTTCAAAAATAGTTCTCACCATTTTAGAAGAGTCAATGATGCATTCACCTTCTGCGTGATCCGGAACCTGAATCGGAATACTGAGGAAAGGTTTTCTAAAGAAACCATGAGTGTCATTTCCCAATGGGGAACCTGGTTTATTCAATTTTCATCTTTTTCCTACATTCGCATGAGTGGTTTTGCTGGTACCCCGTGGAAACTTCCTAAGTACATCAGTGACAAATGGGCATTAATGGAGCTGAACGATAATTATTCCAAGTTCACTACCTTCTTAGTGACAAGCACCATTCAGGAATTCATTTCCCAATTCAAATCGAGGAATACCAATGTCCAAATCTTTTCAGTGCACAACTCATGGAAAAAGAGTTCGCTCTCATAACCATCCATCCATATGTGAAGAGAGCCCAATTTGATATCAATGGATATATGCAAAATATTCTGGGAGCAAAGTACCAACATAATCCTACCATGGAAGATTTATGGGCTGCTTGTTCGGATGAACATGAGGTAAGAAGACAGGAGTACTCTCACCTAACACTTGCTCAGATCAAGGCCTTCCGCATCAAGAGTCCTCCCGATTCATTCATAAATGATGATGAGGATGTCATCGATCCCTCATATGATGCCATTGCCTTTACCCCATTGCCTCAAATCGACTAGACCAAAAGAGATGAATTTTCTCTTGATGGCAAAAACCAACCAATTATTGAAAGAAGCATATCTTGGTATGATAGAGAACTTGCCAAATTGCAATCCATTCCAGATCATGTTTCAAGATCACAAAAATTGCCAATATGAGGGGGCCTCCATTCGACCAAAGTCTCTTCTCGATCAACCTCATTACCATCCAATCATACACAACAAGCAAGAAAGGAGTGGTTGCTGAAATCCACTTCGCCAAGTAACGTGTCACAAGGAGAAAGATCTAAAGATCCTAACCCCAAGAAGGAAGAGAGTGTGTGTCTAGATTTTCTACCTCAAGTAGAGATTCTTCTACCCACATCGTTAATAGTGCTCAGAAGCTAGTAGCAAATGATCCTCAGCCATGCTTCAAACAAGCATCCACTCAAGTGCAGGTAATTCAAATATCAAACACTTCGGAGCATGTAGTTCATGAAGAGATTTCCCAAAATCTCCCAAATAATCAGGAAGTGGATATTGAGGTTGTTTCTCCTCAAATCGAGGTCATTGGTAGGATTCAAGTAGGATCTCATGATGTCGAGAATAATGAGAATATTGGTTCGAGCTTTAGGATTTTGTATGCTGAAATAGTGAATGATACTCCTTTCTGGGTTGATTCTGAAGTAAAGAAAAGGAAGAGAGTTGTCAAGCCAATTGACATTGATTTTGATGCCCTTTTCAAACTTTCGAATGATGCCATTCCTCTGAATCCTAATGTGATTTCTCGAATAATGGTGGATAATGATGGAAACAAATTTGCAAACCTTGCCATTCCACAAGTGGATAAAGAGTGCGATGGTATGATGCCTGCCAACTATGAAGTTTCCAAACTGGGACTTGGAAGATCTACATTAGAAAGTGACATGGTGATGGCTCGAGATTCAATTGATATCGTGCTAAAGAGACTTGAGAAATACAAGTCTCAAAACTCTCAGCATAAGGCCGAAAAGAATCAATTGGTGGAATATGTTCAACATTTGATAAATCCCATATCATCCACCTTCCCAAGCACTAATGCAATGCGTGGCTGCCTCGTATGAAGATACTCTAAATTTTTCAAAGGAAATAAACACATTGGGTCATGTCACTAAAACTTGGCTTTCGAGAGATTCTCGTTTTAGGCCGGGATGATCAAGACCGCGGTTAAGCTTCATGAAGATGTCAGTGTGTATCTTGATCCAATTCTTTCTTTCAAAGAAACTTTTGTTTCTACTATATCAAATTTGGATGAGATATTGCCCAGTTTACAGGAGATGACAAGTATGGAATCTTCATTGCTATTGAAGGAATTCCCAAATTTGAACATCGAGGACACGTTTTCTCGGTGTCTCGTATCTCAAATCAAGAAAATGCTTCTCGAGGATTCTATGATCCATTATGAAAGCATGTGTAATGAAGCCTTCACTTCACTCTCCTTGATTCAGGAATTCATGGCTGAGATTCCTTGTAACCTCGTAAATGAGCATAATCAAAGGTGTTCATCGGAGCAGGTGGAAGAACAATTTTCACAATTATTTAAGGACATGTACACTCCCGCCAACAATTTATCGTTAGTTTCCATGGAGCGGTGCATCAAATTAAAGAACTTATTTGAGAATGCTCAATCCAAAATTGTTAATTTAAATGATATGCCAAGTAGAATTCTTGAATTGTAGGTATTTTGTGAGGCTATTCTTCGACCAAGTGAACCTCTAGAAGAAGAAAAGATGTTTGAAACTTTAGGAAGGTTTAGATCCTTTCAACTAGCAAAAGTGACAGATCCTAATTTCACCCCAGGCGTTCAGGGAGTTGATTTTCTTGGTAGCTAACAAAGTGGGAGAGTCCATTTCTCATACGCTTGAGATAGCAGACCCCATTTCAATGGATAAGGCACTGGTTATTATTGTATATTTTAAAAGGTGTTGTTATTTGTTTTCAGGAAACTATGGATATTTTAAGTAATTTCTATTTTTGAGTTGTCTTTAATAAGGCTATTGAAAAAGTCAAAGGTCACTTAAGTGCCTTATTTAATGATCATGTAAAACCCTAACTACTTTGTAACCAACTTTTGGGTTATAAAAGGAAGTGAGGGGCTCATTTGTAAAGGGTGACTTTGAGAGAGGAGAAGAAAATACTTTTGTGTAAGCTTTGTTTCAGGAAGAAACTTTGTGTTCTTTGTGAAAACATTTTGGAGTTAATGAAATACGAACTTTGTGTCTCATTCATTATCTCTTGTAACATTTGATGTTCTTATGTTCATTAGATGTTAGGTGTTTGAATCTTGCATGCAAATATTATCTTTGATCTTATTTTCAATGTTATTAATCAGTTGTTCTAGTTCACAATGATCAAGCTCTGATTATCTACTTGCTCATGTGTGTTCCCTTTTACATGTTCTTGTTTGGCCAACTCAAACTCCGTTTTATTTGTGTTGGTTATTCATCTTTCCTCTTCATGTAATATTAGGCTTTGTTTTTACCTAACTCTTGCATGTTCTTTCAGTTCATTCCATTCCACTCCTTTCCTTCATTCTATTCCATCTCACTCATTCACTTTTCTTTCCATCGATGTTCCAAAACACCCCCACGTACAATTTTGAATGTACATATGTAAATACAATTTTGGTTGTCAATAAAGGTAGCCTCACCTTCATTAAGGAGGGACTTCATTCCCACTGTTGCATGTCATTTACATGCATGCAAATCCATATGCTAACACATTCTTACAAACTTGTGAGCAGGATGGTCAGAAAGTCCCGATTTCAAAGGATATGGAAATATATAAGTTTAGAATGAAAAGACCAAAATTGGAAAGGGGCATATACGAGTAATGGTGTTGATTAAATAAACATGGCATGGAGTTATAAAAGTAGAGAAAGATGAGCTAGATAAGTAAATATATATTTATGAAAATAGTGGAAAATGAGTTAACAATTAGGCTCACTTTCTCCTACTTTGCTCGAGAGGCTCAAAACCTATAAAAAGGATCTTGGATTGTGAAGACCCATATGTGTTACTAAATTACGACATTAAAACATTCAACACCTTAGGAAAAGTCTTGATAATAGGGAATTTAATGTGAGGACAATATACAACCAAGTCCTCAATTTAAGAAATGAGTTTTAATGTATAACTATCTATTTTGGCTTGAAGAGGAATAAGAACCTCCTCGGGAGAGGACATCAAAAGATGTAAATGGAGGTGTTACACATGAAAAACTATATTTATTCGGGATATATTGCCTCTATGACTTGGTTACATGTAATAACATGAGAATATGGTTGAATTAAAAAAATAGCATTTGTAAAACATACAACATTTGGCCAAAGTACGATTTGACTATGTTATTTGCTCACATAGCTTAAATATCAAGATCAAGGAGCTAGAAGTTGGGGATTTTCCTATAATATTTAATAAGAACATAATCCAATATATTCCAAGTTTGCATGCTCATAAGCGGTCAACATGAAGAACAAGCCCACTATAACCAATGGAAGACTCCTCTCTATGGTAAAATCCCCATGACTCGTGAGAAATGAGAACTCTTTAAAGTACCCCTTGAAAAACACTTATTACAAACAAAGAATAATATACTATATAAGGCAAGTTGTCCATAATTTTATATAATTCACATATAATTGACATATATATTATATGTTATAGAATAATATATAACTCACAAAACATTGAGTTCATGTAAATGATCTAGGCCTAACACGATAAATACAAGTAGTTTTCCAAAAAATCCACAATATGATGAAGAGTGAAAACCAACAAAGAGAACTTTGAACGATCTTGGGGTGGACAAAGGAAACAAGAATGCTTATGGAAAAATAATATGGTCTAAAAATAAATCTATACGAACTTAAGAAGGAAAAAACTAATCCTTCTTGGAAAAGACAACACCAACAAATTTTAGAGAGAATTACAACAAAAGGAAAACCAAATAGAGAAAATTATTATAGATAATGACTAGAATATGCAAAGTTAATCTATGAGTGAGATCAAGATAAATATGTACCCCTTGTAATCAATACTACAACTAAGATCTTCTCTATAGTGGATATTACTCAAGGCATAAAAAGAATAATAGAGGATAAATCATGAGGCATAGATGAGATACAAGAAAATATCCAAAATAGAGCTTGGAAGGCCACAACCACACAATCAAGAATATATAAAGGTATCATTAAGGAAATATTCCCGATAGATTGGATGATTAATGTCTTCATTCATCTTTATAGAAGTGGAGATATCAAAAATTTGTCAAACAATTACACTATCATGATTATTCTTCTTCTTGGAGAATTTGAGAGCGTGGTAGAGCTAAAAATTTACAGCTTGGGTAGAAAAATGGGAAAATAAGTCAAAAGATAGGCTAGTTTCCGGATGAAGTATTTCACTATTGACCACTTCATTACTATTATGTATTTGATTGAAAAGGGATGGGATACCCAAGGAGAAGAAGCTTTGTGTTAATTTTTTGACTTCAAAAAGCATTTGACATGGTTTCAAGAAGAAATATTTGGAGCAAGATGGAAGAACTTTGAGTTCTAGATGAGTATAGAACGAAAATGTGTAGGCTTTATGAGTAGGTTATGGCCAAGTTCATAATAGGTTAAGATGTGTCAAAATGCTTTGGAAGTAACATCGAGGTTAAACTAGGATGTTTTCTATCACCCACTTTGTTTAGGATATACATTTGATAAGGTATATGTGTGGATAAAAAATTTTAGGAGGGGGCATTCACCTAACCAACTACACAAAGTAAAGTTGCTCTTATATGTAGATGATCTTATCTTAATTACAAAAACAATGAATAATTTGAGAGAGCATCCAAGGATCTAAATATCTTTTCCTAAGAGGTTGGAATGAAAGTGAATACCAACAAATCCAAAGCCACAATATTCTCATTACGAAGGAAAATGAATCAAATTCCTCTTCAAAGAAGTCCATTAGAGGTAGTGTAAAAATAAAACTATCTTAGGATCGATTTTCACAAGAAGTTTAGTTAGGAGACTTGCAAGGAAAAAATAATACAGGGATGTGGGGAGTGGAAGGCTTTATACTCATTAGAAAATAGATGTAAAAATGCAGGGCTATGAGATTAGAAAATCAATAAAACCTTGTACATCTTTCTTGTCACACCAATAATCATATATGGATGTGAAGTTTAGGGCAATAATGTGTCAAATATAAAATGGAGATATATAGAAAGAATATAAAAAGATCTAATCACAAGTAACCTTAAAAATCAAAACATCGCTTTCATATGAGATTCTTTTAGTGGAATAAGTACTTTCCCATTGAAGATAACAATGATGACTTAAATGTTAAATTATTTAAAGAAGACACAAAATATGGAGCCTCATCGATGGCCCAAAATGGTGGTAGAGAAAGAACTAAACATGACGTTAAATGTTTAGATGAAACATAACAACACATGTGTAACACCCATGTTATGATCAACCAAATTAAGGGGATTTTAAAAAAAAACATATACTTAATATACAATTAATGCTACCAATGTTTAACATTATTATTTAGCTTGTACCTAATTAATCCAACGAATATTAAAATATTCATAATCCATCTGATAACATATAATAACCATGTGCAGTTGTAAGGGTATATCTAGATCTCCACGATCTCCCTTAAATCACTCTAATCGAGTGTGTATACTTTGTATACTTGGTTTAACCTTTTATAGGTTATGAGAACTATGTGCATCTCCTAAGTTCCTACCGGAAGAAATTCATGTAAATTCCATCGGTATTCGACATTGTTTATTTTAGGGGATTGGTTGATCCATAAACTTCTACTTTGGAACTCTACGAAATCACACAATTATGTTGTTCTACTTTCAATTTTTGAAAATGACATATTGATTGAAGATTAGAGCTTTAATGACTGATTATCTAGTGCTATAGAGAGAAAATTGTAGAGAATAGGAAAGAATTCAAACTCTAAACACCAACAATTTTATCCTGGAAACCTCTAATGGAGGAAAACCATATGAGAAGGGCAAAACGCTCTTTCTTCCCACTTTTATTGGTCAATTATAGACAATTACATATTACAAGAAGTAGAAAATGGAGACAACAATGTAAACCTCTCCCTTTCTATGCTTGCTTGCTCTGTTTCTACACCTTGCTCCTACAATTCCACTCAAGCACTGAAAGATCTTGCTCACTTGCTCTCATTAAACTTAAACCTTTTCTCTTTGATCTCTTTGGATCTCTCGAATGCCCGTTCTCTTTCTCCTACCATGAATTTATAACTGTTAGGAAATAAGGGATAAAATATGTGGAATAATCCCTCAATGAATCGCAACAATAGAAACTAATATGCATAAAAAATTATAGATCTCAAATAAAAGTGCATAATAAAATAACACAACATAAAGAGACAATATTTAACGTGGTTCACCCAATTTGGGCTACGTCCACCAAGAATCACTTGCTCAAATTTTATTACAAGCCACCGCTCTCTCAATATAATACCCAGATCTGTTTGGAGCTATGCTCAACAAACTCTATAGAATTCACACCCGAATTCAAAACACATCTGCAATGTTACATTATACCTACCATATGCATAAAACCATATAAGTAGACAACTACTTAAGCAGTTTTACAAAATCGTGGGTATCAAAACCATGGGCCAAAACCGTCCCATAAACCTATGGGTCAAAAATCCCGCCCATATGAGAAAAGCACGTTTCCTGAGTATATCGGGCACATTTTAAGGCCAATTTTTTTGCGGGTTGCGCCCAAGACCCTTGCTTGCAGCACAATTGTGGAAAGTGTACAATACTCTTAGTGTATAGTCTTCAACACTTTCTCACATGAAAACAAGCTCCACAACCTAACATAACCTCTCCCAAGTGCTCCCGTGCACTAGAGAATGAGAAAGGTTGAGGCATGGAAGAGATAAGGTTGAACGATTTAAATTCACGTCCATTCGTGCTTCATTTCTCTTTTCTTTTCGAAGTGTCGGATCACCACCCCGTACAAATTGACGATTTTAGGACTACCACCCTACCGGGCGGTGGTTATAGGACCGCCGCCTGCCAGGGCAGCGGCAAGCAGCCAGCCGCAACCGCCGCTGCAGTGAGAGCGGTAGTTCTATCCGTAACCTTCATTTATCTCTTTTCTTCATTCTCCTTCTTATTCGATGGAATTGATGAAGTGGTGTGTTTTTCGGATCCTTATGGATCATTGGTGATTTGACAATGTAGTCAACTAATACATTACTTTGGCTAAGGTTTTAAGCATTGCTTTGTAAGCTTAGTTCGAGACTCGCACACAAGCCTACGGAACTTGTCTTCCATCACCACACAAATATCTTAATACAATTATCTAGAATCCTTTTTGTTTAAAAAAGTGAACTTGATAAAATGAGGGAGAATCCATTATTGGATCTTTTCCCTATATAAAAATAATCCCATCCGTACTATCTTAGGGTTCTTATTGGAAACATAGGGACCACGTAATGATTACCCATCATTACATTCTCACTACCCTTCCCGTAGCCATCCTAAGTTGACACTAAGATAAGATTTTAACGAGATGACATAGGAACATTACATCCCACGCTCCTTATACTTAGGTTACCTTAGTTGAGTAATATAACTAAGTCATCCTTAACAAGTTGTTTTAAAAGTATTATTTCATAATACTTAATAGGTTTTCATAAGAGGGTTATAATAACTCAACAAGTTACTAACTAATATTAGTTCCTCTTATCATACTTTTATTATTTCCTTTTGTCATACTTTTATCAACTTAGTAATTGTTGTTAGGAGTAGAATCATTATTCATTTTTCATACAGAGTCATTTAAGCTCATTTACTCATCATGATTAGTTCATTATTACTATAAGGTACATAAATGTCTTTATTTCATTTCCTATGTCATCCTTTTGGTTTATCTGTCGATATTCAGTTTGCTTGATTATTCTAGTCTGAATTAATAAAATCATAATTAATCACATAACTTAAGAAATTATCAGCTTAATTCATAAATCAACTTTATAAGTAAAATATCTACATTTTCATTTCAAGTAAGACAAGTCATATGACCAGATTACAAATAAGGGATAAATATCCCAATCTTCATTAATAATGATTTACACTAATCAACAAGAATAATACATTGGGCCATAATGCCCTTTTTAAGATGCAATGATATTTCAATCACATAATCAAATTGATTACAAATAATCCTTTCGGATTTATTTCCCAATAAGCTTTAAATCTAAAACAATCACATAATCTAATCCAAATAGTTACTTCAAGTATGCTAGCATTTCTTGCAAAACCGTAGGACAAAGAGATAGATATGGGTCAGTTCATAAGAACTAGCATGAGTCCGCATACTCTTATTCTATGATGCAATTATAATGAAACAACAAAATATGAGATAGACTAAGATTTATATTTAATCAATAAAATATAATGTAAATACCATAGTTTATATTAAGAAATCTACCTTATAAACATAATGTAATGAAACTACATAATTGTATAAAAACATTATGTCCACTGTTATTGTTTACAACTAACCTAATATGAATTAGACAATAATGGATCATTTATTGCATCCCAAACATCAATCAAGATGTAATAAGCCACAATATGGTTTTCCAACATTTCCCGATATTAACAACATCTAGAAAGTTCAAAATGTAAGCAATCAATAACGACAATGATTCATTTAACAACTCATATTTCAGCAGAGTTAAACTTCATAAGGTTGCAACAATCAATCATAGCCAAATTAGAACTTCTAAAACTATAAACTAATGAAATAATTAAATTTTAGAGACCCCTTTAAAGTTTTCCATGCACACACACACACACACACACACACACACACACACACACACACACACACACACACACACACACACACACACACATTATCGTTGTTTAGAAGAACATATACAATCCCAAATAAGGACTCATTTAATCGTAACGTAAGATAACCGAGGTATCTAGTTCCAAGAAGGGAGAGAGATAAAAATAATTAATAGAAGATTCCATAAACCTTTATTTCCTTCATAAGATTTTCCTCAACTAATTCAAAACAATCATGTTTAATTATCACAAAATCAAGCCATTATTCTTATATATTAACAAACAATAATCTAAAACTGTCCTAACTAAAATAGATACATGTGAAATAAAAATATTGTTTTCATTACTAATGTAACAAATAATGGATTTGAACATTATTCCTTCATTTCCATATTCAAAATTTGAAAGCAACAATCAACTAAAACATATAACTTCATTTTATCAAATTTCCATTAACAAAATACTCGCTAGTTTAGGACTTTGAATAGACATTTAACTTTTCCCAATAGAAAACAATGTACAACAATAAACCTATAACTCTTACCAGTTGTTTTCCAAGTTTTAAAACCCACACAAAACAAAATTCTTTCTCTTAATACATCCAGGAGGGAGAGGAAACAACAACACTTCATATTTTTATAAAACTAGATTTCCCAAATCTAACCCCTCGGTTTAAAAAAAAAAAAACCCAAAATCCATTTAATCCATGCACTCAACAGTGTTTTACAAAACAAAGAATGACACAACAATGCTTAAGGAAAGAGGTACAACTAAATGATAACAACATTTCTCAAAGGAGGAACTATCAAACTAACTCTTATTTCTTTTTGCTAATCATAATAACCCAAATCCAAAATGTATGCGAGAGAAAGAATGATAACAACAATGCTCAAAGGAGCAGCTATAAAACTAACTCTTATTTCTTTTTACAAATCATAATAACCCAAATCCAAAACGTATGCAAAGAAAGAATGATAACAACAATGCTTTAAAAAGAGCTAAGACAAAATTCATTTTATTTTCCAAACCATAATAACCCGAATCCAAAACAAACGTCTTCATTTTTAGATTTCACGTAATAACCCAAAAACAACATATTCATTGTTGGCATGTGTGTCCAGCGCTCCCGTGAGTTTCATGACATGGACTAACCGCCTCTCGTAGATCCTAACTTTGGTGATTGTAGCGGAGACTAATACTTATGGGTTTTGGTCTAACGAAAATCGTGGTCCAACAAATGGTATCAGAGTGAAAGGTCTCGAGTTCGAAACTCACTTGGGTAACGTTGAGGGGAGATTGTTGGCATGTGTGTCCAGTGCTCCTTGTGAGTTTCGTGACATGGACTAACCACCTCTCGTAGATCCTAACTCTGGTGATTGTAGTGGAGACTAATACCTATGGGTTTTGGTCTAATGACAATCATGGTTCAACATTCATTTCCATATATCTCTTAATAACCGAAAAACAAAATGTATTCATTTCCAAATTTCACACAATAATCCAACCCAAAACCACATTTCAAATGATAACAACAATATTGTAAAACGAGTTGTAAATCTCTTATTTCATTTTCCATATTTCATAAAGAAACCAAACCCAAAACATATTTATTTTATCATTAAAATAACAACAAAGAGTAAGAGTAGAAAAACCCATGCATGTGTTTCTTACCTCCAAACTTCCCTGCACTATTCCAAGTCGAAAACTTCCAAGCAATATTAAATCTTTCAACAACATATTTAACTAGTAAAAATGCCACGATAACTAGAGATAACAACAATAAATCGCATGCAACAATCACCAAACAACTATCCCCCAAAAACTCCATGCACAACCCTCAAACAAATATCTAAAAATAACCGGATGAAAATGAACAACATAATGCATGCATGACCTAACTTCTTAAGGAAGCTAATTGTTTTAAGGTGTCTTCCAACAATAAATTCACACCTTCTTAAATGCCATGCCACATCGCGGCTTATCAAACAACCAACCAAATAAAACCATAAACCTTGCTTAATATCCATCACCATATGCCATGCAACTTAAGTTTAATAAACTTTACATAAACTTTACATAACACATAACCATATGGTGGGGTGGGGTCGAATCTCCACCTCACACAATCCAATCGATATGCATACTTTTAACAACCAAACCCAATTTAACTCCATAACACATAGTTTAAGTGGTCTAATGACCAATTAACATGACAATCAAACACACAATCACATACACACACACACACACACACACACACACACACACACACAATTAATTAATTTAATCATCAACAAACACTCCTTTAATAGACAAGTAATAATGATCATAATAATTCAACAACTATATTTAATTAAGTCCGAGATGTTACAAAATGAATGAACAAATGAGGCATTAACATGCTAGAGTGCCCAAACATTAATAAGGAAATGCCAAATTATGTGAGAGAGAAATTTAAGATAGCAAAGTGGATAAAGAAACTCAAAGCAAATAAAAATACAATGTAAAAAGTTAAATCCCACATGAGAGTGTGATGAAAAGACCTACAAAGATGCAAAAAGAAATGGAAGATAACAATTATGGACTAGCTCACATATCGTAAATGTGAAACTAACAAGAACCCTTAACAAAGATAATTTTTTTAATATATATTATAAATAAGAGAGTGGTGGAAAGAGATTAACACTACATCATGGAGTACACATCTATAACAAAATCTAAATAGATTATGAAGACAACCTAACCCAAAAATTAATTAGGCTTCACAACAATGGGACATCATACATAGAATGGGCATTAATAAATATCTTGTCAAATGCATAAATAAAATCTTTCGTTTATTCAAATATATATAACGACCAACGACACCGATAAACACTCAAAACATTGCTTTATCAAATCTCTGTTTTGGTCTGCACAGAGAACCTCAACCATTCATAGTTACATGAATTGAATAGAAAATTTACAGACACATGGTCGACTCAAAAGAATGGCCTTATCGATTTGTTATCACTCTGCATTACCAGGTCTCCTACACTCACAACACGGTAAATGGAGGGGGACATTTGTCACCAGAGAGAGCTTAAACTGCACTGAACTACCATTTGCATCTACCAGGCACAAAACAGGCAACCCACAATTTTGTTTTTCTAACAAGTATGTAAGAATCCATGGAAGTAGAGGATACCCTGTTTTCTCATCACTTTCTCAAGGCCAGGAAGAAACACAAGTGCAAGTAGCAGGTGGGGTTGAGGAATTAGAGGATGATGAATGTGTTCGCCAAATATTGAGAGTATGCTGCCTTTAATAGTGTTTAATCTATCGTTTTATATTGTACTTGGCTAGGCTTGGGAAAATAAGAGGTCAAGAATACTTAGGTATGATGGTCTTGCAGGTTGTGCAGCTCCTCAAGGAGAAAAGAGACATGACTTTCAATGAGGCACGTGCTCTCTCTCTCTCTCTCTCATACCCACAAGCACAAAGAACAACTCGAATAAATGCATAACAGAAAGCATTTACAATTAGAGTCAATTTTCAATGGAAACAATGGGAATTACCATAAGCCAGGATTTTGTTTTTTTGTCTAAAATTCAGTCTTGTGGGCATAAGTTACATGGCTACATATGTCTTTCAATGTATGATTGTTGATCACTCTTTTCTCTCTCACATTCACAAGCACCAGGAACAACTTAAGAAAAAAAGTCATTGGAATCAGGGGAATTGCCTTATGTAAGATCCTGATTTAGGATTTTGATTTTGCTAGAGTTTCGTCTTATGGGCACAAGGGATTATGGTTACAAGGGATTTATGGTCACCCGTTTCCTTTAATCACTAGAAACAGTAGGTCAGTGGGTCTTGGTCTGATGGTAAGGCTAAGCAATAGCCATGATGACGACCTGGGTCCAAGTTATGCTCTGGAGGGACATGCCTCTAAGCTCAGCGATATTCTAAGCAGCTTGATGGCACTCTAATCCATGTGTAGATGGATTGGCAGGCCCAGTCTATTTCTAGCCTGGTCATGAGGTTGAAATCCATTGAGCATGAAATTTGAACAATGTGTACAAGGTAAAGAGCAAAAGTCTCATTCTCCCATGGTGTGGTCTTGGACACCTGGCTGTGACCTAAACATGACTATTAGTCTATTACATTTGCTCGTGCTCATAGTGGAAGGAACTTTGAGTCAAAATTTTCATGGAAGAGACCTTACAAGTTAGAAGAGCAGTAATGCTGAAATCAGACCATTAGTAGTTGTTAATTCATGCCTTTGGGCTCCATTTCAACTTAACAGATGATGTAGTTAGTCCTCTATTCATTGTAGCCGAGGTGTTCTCTGCCATTAGACCATACCTACTTATCCTTGCAGCTTGAACAAGCGTAGACATGTACAATTTTCATTGAAGAGACGTTGCCAACTAGAGGAGCGGTTTGCCTAAATGAGATGGCTATATGTAGGTAAATGTAGATAATGTATGCCTTTGTGACCCAAATGAGTACATTGAATGGATCTTGATTCTATTGTAATTTAACAAATGATGTAATTAGTGCCTTATTTATTGTAGCCTAGTAGTTGTACTTCGATAGTAGACCATATCCACTTTCCTTGCAGCAGGAACAAGTCTGGACATGAGCAAATTTCATCAAGGAGACTTTGCCAGCTAGAAGAGTAATCCTCCCAAGTGAGACTGTTATATGTAGGTAATGAATGTAGTCTTCAATGGAAATACATTCTATTGCAACTTACAAATGATTTAGTTAGTGCCCTATCCGTGTAGCCTATGAGCTACTAGACCATACCCACTTATCCTTGCAGCACGAATAAGATTAGATGTGCAATTTTCATCACAGAGTCTTTCCCAGCTAGAAGAGTGATTTTCTCAAATGAGCCTGTTATATGTAAGGTAATTTAGGTTTTTTTCTGCCCAAATGAGTACTACACTGAATGGAATGGGGTCCTGTTGCAGCTTAAATGGTTGCTAGACTTGAACTCAGGTCGTATTTGCAAGGTGAAGAGTAAGAGTGAGACCCAAATACTCAGCACACGGCTCTATAATGGTAGAAATTTGACTAAAATAGTTGGTACTGCTGATGGCATCAATCTTTCTCCAGGAAAGGGTTGAAAAGTGCCAGCTATTACTTAATCTGTAAATATAAACAGATCGCTACAACAAATATGTTCTCCCAAGGCCAGAAATTTGAAATTTTCTTGCTAAAATGAGTTTGGGAGGATCAACATTGTCCTTATCTAGCAACATTGCCTGCTACAACAAATATGAAATAAACCCTCACTATACATGTAGAAGACTAGAATTGGAAAATGAGTATTTGTTTTTTCTTGAAATTTATTTATTGATTTCCTTTTGGTCTTATATAGGCTACAAAACACACTACAATCTGTACTGTCCCCATTTTCGGGTTCTCTAGCAGTGCAGTTGTTGCTGACATTTTGGGTTTGTGTCAGCATGATCCGAGGGGTGTTTTGATATTTCCAATGAACTCAGTTTGTTTAGAGGAGTTAAATGACGCTTTTAGATGTTATTTCGGCTTCGGTTTGGGCTCCAAGATTCTTGGAGGGAGCGTCTATTTTTAGTAAGTCACCCAGTCAGGCTCGTTTATCATCTTTCATCATCGGGATCACTCCTGTGCTGTCAGATTTTGATTCCGATGCTTTTCGGCCATTTCCGCAAGTTGGGTGTAATATGGAGCTATATCTAATTAAATTCATTAAGGTTGCCATTTTAATTAAAATAATTTATCGGGCACCTCAATGTTATAGCTCTTTGGAAAAGGGAATTAATTAATTAATTAAATGATAAATAGTCCTAAGTCCTATGGGATTACTTATATTTAATTAATTAGTTGTTGGACATACTTTATTTTATAAAGTGACTCTTTAATAATGTCAATGACATATTATAAAGTAAAGTCACTTTTGAGAGGGAAAATAGAATAAAAAGAAATAAAATAAAGTATTACTCTCTAAAAAAGGAAAAGGGTTATAAAAGGAAGGAAAAAGTGCAATGAAGAGGCATTCATGACTTGTTATTTTGAAAGAAACTTTTCCTTAGAGCTTGAGAGTTTTGGCTTGCAGGTTCAGAAACCCTAGGACGAAAACCCTAGAGGTTTTGGCTATTTGGATGAAAACCCAGATCAGCCCACTTGGTGAATTCATCTCAGGATTCACAGTTGCACATCATTGTTCAATTTCATGGAGATTCAGTGATTTATCTTTGCAGATTTCAGAGTATTGGAAGGTAGAGGGTTTCATGACAAATTTGTGAGATTGTTCCAATACAAATTTGGAGATATATTGTTCAAGTTTCTACCACAGCGATTCAGGGATTACTTCTTTATGCTAGCGCCTATGTTGGAGGGGGATCTTTTGTCATGGCATCCATTTTGAAGGCATAAACCCCAACGCAACTCTTCCCTCTTTGGCTATTACATTTGAGGGTTTGTGGTGATTGCATGCTACATTGGAGGCGCACCCTTGCAACAACGATTTCAGTCTTGTGGAGCAAACTTGGTATATCAGCGGCTACATCATCCTTGGACAGCGATTTCCCATTAGAGGCGCATTCTTTCATATCAGCGATTTGCATTTTCAGTTGGGAGTTATCTTGCATGTTGATCGGCCTCTTCCTTTGAGCTTCTATCGGCCATATCTCATAAGGGTTTGAAGGCATTTGTAGGGAGATTCCTGGAGGTTGCCTATTGTACCCATAATTGTATCTACAAGAGGACTATCTATTCCGAATCCTTGGAGTTAGATTATCATTATGGGTCAATTGGGAATGTTTATTTTACAATTTGTTTTCCTAAATCTCTTGCAATAAGTTTATAACAACAATATACCAGAATCATTTTTCAGAACTTGAAGTTGCATAACAAGTGTTTGACAAAGAGTCAATACACTAAAACTTAGAAATTGGGATAAGAATTAGACAGGGTTCTTACACAATCCGCTCATGAAGTTTGACTTGGCAGGACTTGGGAGCCTTGCACAAACTCAAGAGTCTAGCATATACTTGGCCAAATGGCAAAGAGTTAACTCAAATCTTTTATTTTCTAGACTACGAACTTGCCTTGGACTTGAGAGTACAAGTAGAATTGGGTAACTATGGTTAGTGCCTATCTATGGTAACTTATAAGGACATTCTATGATTTTAGAATATACTTTTCAAAATTATATCGTGATGATGTTTTGAATGATATTCATAGGGCAATCTCTGCTACTCTCCAAATAACCAAAGAGTTAGGATGTTCTTTTTCTACAATTCAACCAGTAAGGCCATAAGATCAATAGTTAGGAATTATATCACGATGGAAGAGATTCATAAGTGTTAACCAAAACCATATATGCTTATTAAATCATTGCATGACATTGGTAGTGTCTTATATGGGAACCCGGGAGGAGATTTGGTGGACAACACTATAAATGAGAATCTAAATGTGTTGCGTGCAGAAAATCTATTGTGAAAGATAAAGGCCAAGGATATATTAGAGCGCTTATGCAACATAGAAGAAAGCAAACAAATAAGGGACACCAAATGTAGAACTGTAATGCAAAGTTATACTATACAAAGTCCTATACAAGATTCAAGAGGTTGGATGTGAGATAAAGATGTCTATGTACTCTTTATTCTTTAGTTACAAATTCACTAGATATCAAGAATAAAAGAATGCCTTAAATTCTCTTTATTCTCAAATGCTTCTTTTAGGGTTTTTTGGTGCCAAGGATCGACCGTGGATGCTAATTTGGGTTGCAATAATGCTAGGAGAAAAAGATTGAAAAACACGAGTCGTCAAAAGCACGATTGGTTTTTATGTTTTAGATTTTTCCAATGTTTAATGAATTCTTGTGTTGATTCATTGTAAAATTGTTAGCCTTTAACAAAATTTCCTAAGTTGTCTCCGAGTAAGTCATCACTTGCGAATTCTTCTTCAAAAGCATTAATTAGGTCTTCAAGCTTTAATATAAAATGAGGAAGTTGGTTGTACTTTTATAAGAGTTTTTTTGCAAAGAGTTTGGTTGTGGCATATTGATTTGTTTGGAGCTAATCTCTGTAGGTGTTTCCAAAGGCTTTGACATGAATGATAGGATCACGATGTTTATCAAAAATAGGTGTGGGCGTAATGCCCCGATGTCCAATGAAGCAATATATGGGGACAATAGGTCATGCTAGATTGTGAATGGTGGTTGTAAAATAATACGTCCATTTATGCCTTTCATGTTAGAAGATGTGAATAGAGAAGGAATGAAGATAAACATAAATGCACACTTCATTAATCGTGTTTCCGTCATTTTATTATGCAAGAGATAGTTACAAAATGGCTGAGGTGGTTATGATCGAACATTAGTTAATACATAACTAATAGTAATTTAATTATAAAAGGTAAGTCTTATATTCTAATACCCCCTCTTAAGGGTTACAATACAACAAGCAAAAAACAAACACACTGACAAAAAGTTATAACAACAGAACCGCACATTCTTCATAAGATTTCTCTTTGAAAATAGTTCTTGGACTAGGTAGAACTCCATCAAGTTGCCTCGTAACCCTTGTAAAGGTGTAGCTCTCGAGCTGTATTCCTGAGTTCCTAGATTCCACCTCCCCAAACTCTTGAATTACGAACCTTCCGAATTTTTGAGGTACATCCATAGTGCTCCATCAAGTTGTCTCATGACCCTCGTAAGGGTATAATTCCCAAGATCCACAAACTCCCAAACTAATTGGGCAGCCATCCATGTTGAGTTTCATCTACATTAGATCCCTTCCTGTCTTCAACATTCGGTGGATCTTCAACAATGGCTTTGGATTTATCATCTTTGTTGTGCTAATCGAGGAATTTATTTGCATCTATAAGTGGTTTCTCATCCATATTTACTATTTTCTACAAATTCTTGTCATCAGTTGCATCTGGATTTTTACTTTCCAGGTGTGAAAGTTGAGGCTACAATATTTGTTTAATGAAATACCCATTCTTAGAAAAATAATACCTTAGAAATATATGCAGCAGTTTTGACCCAAAAGTTAATGCAGTCTTGACAGCAACAATCAAATTGACAAACAATTCCACATAGAGAAATAGCCAGGAAATAATGACAGTTCTGTTGGGAGTTTAATGCCTTACAAAAGAAAATAAATACCAGTTCAATCGTGACTGTTGTTTGCAGATTTTTGTGCCCTTGCTTGTGCCCTTGATGTTTATCTCTTGTGCCTTTGGATTTGCATACTCAAACAGGCTAAAAGCATGTGCCTTTGTTTTGTGTTCTCTTTCTGTGAGAACGCATGAATTTCAGACCATGTCTTCATTGGCATATTTTTAGACTGTATTATTATCTCCATTCACTGGCTTTCACTGTGGTTTTGTGGCGTTGAATGTAGAAATTGGGTGCCCTTCGAGTCTGTATTTTCCCTTGCCCTAATGGCCTCTTTCAAGCTCGAAATGACTGCAGATACCCTTGCAATCTTTATGGCAACAACGACGACTGTAATCGTCCTTTTCTGATTTTTTTATCTCCTCGCATGCCCTTGAACTTTGAAAGTGCTTTGATGGCACCTGTTTTCTTCACATGTGATTTGTGACTAATATTCGTGATTTTAAATTTTTTAAACCATTTAGAAATCGTGACTGTATGTTGGCCTTTTTCCATTGTAACTTTCTTTGTGTCTGGCGTATTCTACACAAATTACTGATAACTGTCTCTTCTTTTCGCCTCCTTCCATGCCCTATCGAGCGCCAATGGCTCTGATACCAATGTTAGAAGATGTGAACAAAGAAGGAACGGGGAGAATCTGGAATACACATTTTGTAGATTATGTCTGTCATTTTATTATGCAAGAGATAGTTACAAAATAGTTGAGGAGGTTACAACCGAACATTAGTTAATACATAACTAATAGCGACTTAATTATAAGATGTAAGCCTTATATTCTAATCTTTCAAGGGTGGGGATATTGATGGAGAAAGCGATGGAGAATTTCCTAGATGTATTTGTTTTGGTTGTTTGCTATGGAGTGCTTGTATCAATTGATTTATTTTCTCCATTTGGAGCATGATGACTAGAGTGTTGGCTTGAGTTGAATTTTGCGAAGGTGTTGAAATTGTCAAAAGTGTGGAACTAGTTGTAATTTTAGGTCTAGATGAAGTGGTTGTGGTAGTGCCAATAGTTGTGCTAGAGACCATGAAGTAGTTGCATTGGCCATTAGGGGTTTTTTCATAGATGTTGTTAACATAGGTAGGGGTTTGATGATTTGTTTGGAGGAGGCATCTAAGCCATGTTCATAAGAGACAAGTTCTTCGATGCTTCTTCATGTATGTTGGGGATTGTCTAAAATTAATTGAGATGTTTTGGGAAGCGATTGCATGTCATCATCATCAACTTCTTTAACTAGGTCATTATTGTATTCAATGTCATTACTTTTGGTAGGTCCTTCTTGGTCTTGTTTGTTTTGGTTGGTTTTGGAAACGATCTAGTGTCATGCCTATTGGTGTTGGTTAATGCTTTCTTGTTCTTGTTGAGGGCAGTTTTGGTCATGTACGATTCTATGGATGGATTAGGTTGAGCTTGAGAGAATAGGGGCCAATAGTTGTCTTGGTTGATTATATCATTTAGGCAATCCATTGTAGGAATGGGAAAATAGGACTTAGGGGGTCGGATGAAGGGGAAGTTCACATTTGGGTGGCCTACTTGTTGATAAAGTTGAACAATTGGTTGGAGATGTGTTCAAAGGTGTTTTATGCCCCTTTGCGCTTTAGCACTTTCTATATTGTAGTGGCTATGTTGAGAGTGACACTTGTTGGGAAGGACAATGATGAGTTAACCACATTATTTTCGATGGATAGAAAACCAAAAATCTTCACGTGGGATTATTTGAAGATTGAAGTTTTACCTCTCCAATACTTAAGCATGTTCCATGAGCGATGTCAAAAGGATTCTTTTCCTTTTTTCTGTAAGGAATTTGAGTAGGATGTGAAACTCATGAAGTTAGGTTGGGTGAAGACCAAGGATGGAGACTCAAAATTCAATTGGCTCAAGAAGAAAGTTGATGATGATGTAGACCCGAGGAGTTTGTGAGCACCTTTTAGAGAGTGAGGATGATGAGGTGGACGAGAACTAGTCTAAGGACGAAGAAGAGACTATTGATACATTTTTGAGAATGATGAGGATGTAGGAGATAAGATTCTCCATGGAGTTGCAAAAGCGCACGGACTTACAAATATAGCCATAAATACTAAAAATATTGCCGAATGTAAAGTTCGTTGGACTTTGATCTAGTGGTTGTGATGGGTCATTGTCAGGAAAATGCTCGGAGTTCAACTTGGAGGGCATGGGCCCTTTTGTGTGTGTTTGAAGATTTGGGAGTTTGAACCAAGGAATTTCTCAAGAATTAAATTAAGTAGTCCTCGGGTCTAATCACATGACGTTTATCTCAACGATTTTTTTCGAAATAGAAAAACTATTAAGATTTTAAAAAGTAATTTCACCAAGGTGCTATTAAAATATATTAGTTAATACCTAATGAACTATTAGTTACCTATTAACTAATGTTTGGTTATGAACTTCTCCAACTACTATGTAACTTCTTTTTGTATATGAAAATGATGAACACACATATCTTAGTGTGTCATGTGCTTTTTGGTTTCTTTTCATTCTTTCTTTGTTCACATCTTCAAACATTGGTATTAGAGCCATTGGTGCTCGAATTCTTCAAAGTTCAAGGAAGGCTTGAAAAGGGTATGAACTGTGGTAGGGAAAGAGAAGAGGCTGTAGAAGCGAGAGGTTGCAGATTAGAGCTCTCGGTGCTAGGGCACGGAGAATCAAATCAAGAGTTGGAGAAAGAGACCACGATTTTCATGGAACTGATGAGGAGACTAGGGCATGAGCAAGCACTTTAAAGACTAGGAGAGTTGTATTTTCAGATCTGCTAGGGCACACAAGAAGAAGGAATAATTTCTTAGGAGAAATGCAGAAGCTCATTTGCAAAGTTCGTGAAAAGAAGAAACGAGGTTCATTTGCACAGTTTGTGAAGAGAAGAAACATTATTGCAAAATTGAAAGAGGATTTGTTTGAAGGAAAATGTGTGAGAGACGCTATTGTAGGAGAAAGAACCGAGAGTGACTAAAAACAAGGCTGTTAGTACTGAGAAACGACCAACATTGAAAGGAAAAGGTGGATGTCTTTTTGCATATGAATTTTGGATTACAAATATATTTGAAATTCACAAGTACTGAAATGCCTACATAGTCAACCAATGAAGCAAAAATCACATTTTTAGACCTTCATGACAAGGGAGGATGTGTTTGTTAAGGCTCGAGACTATGAAAGCACGAACTATGAGATAGAAAAATGTGAGTAGTCGGAAGAGATTATCATAAGCACAAAGTAGGGAGAAGAGCATGAAACCTAGCGGAAAATCATCAACATGTAAATTTTCAGATTTGTTAGGGCACCAAATTGAGGGTTTTCAGTCTTGTTAGATATTTTCAAATTTTTGGTGATTTAGTAGTGTAGATCGGAGTGTGAGGAGGTTTTGCAAAACATAGAAGTTCTAGTCGTAATTTCTAGGTTTGATTTTTTTGGATAGATAGTAGAAAGTGGTTTTGAAAGGGGCCTACTCCTCAGATACAAAGCAACTGAAATAATCCCAATTCACGGTAGGTTACAAAGTATGTTTGTACTTTTACGAGGTTGTATGGGGTTTCTTGTGATTTGCTTTATTTGCGGGTTGTTGTTTAGACTTTGCATTTTTCTGCAATGATTTGCATGGATTAGAGATCACATTTTTGTGTGAATAATGGCCAATATTCACAACTTGGTTTTGTGTAATATCCCCTTTTGGGATATTATCTAAATCTGCAAATTAATTTATCCATTCGAAGCTAGGACTAAACCCTCCTAGTTCGACCTCAAATAACCCAATGTTAGCTTCAATACAACCATGTACAAGGTGGTGGATTAGATGAGAGAACTAGTTGGAAATTAATCTTCTTTAATTCAAAAATTAATTGCAGCAGTGGAAATAATTAAATTGCACCCAAACAACTGAAAACTTAGAAAATTCACAACTTCCTCAATACTCAATATTTTTCAATGAAATCAAGTGCAAATGAAAGTAGATATTTTTAGCTTTCCAAAGAACTATAAATCTGAATTTTCTGAATACTGTAACCACCTCAAATCTGATCCCAAAACTGAATGCAAGTCGCTAGGGTTAGGATTAAATGCATAAATTAATATCAGCCCTTTTCCTTGCTTCCAAACCCTCAAAACATCATCCCACAGATCTGAAATAATTGTTTAATAACAAGCTTGTAGATCTATCAAAAGCACTTCAAAATATGATGCCAAAATACCCTAACCCAGTCGATTCACTCTAAATAAATTGCAGCAGTATTTATGAGCCCAAAATCATTAAAACATATGCACCACACTTGGAAAAATATGCTAGAACAGATCAGATTGTAATCCCACTTCAAGAGCCACTAAAACATACCAAAAATATCTCTAATGCAAGTTGACTTGGCATAAAATAAATCAGCAGTAGCAGTAGATCATAACCACCATAAAATCCTTCAATGAGCTCTCTAAAACCATGCAAATATGCTTCCAATAATAGGCACCACACATAGAATAATTATATCATGCAATAATTATCAATGCAAGCTTGGAAGGATCTCACACACTCCACAATAATGGTGGTGCTTAAAAACACCTTTGTTTGTGATCACAAATGGGCATACATCCTCTTCAAACATGAAGATAAGTTTATCAAACTGTCAACATGCCAAAAAGGGGAGGCCACATCTTTTATACCTTTTGCAATTTGAATCTCCAATGCTTTCCTCTAATTTTGGCGCCCAATCTCTAGATAGGAGAGATAAATTAAAAATAATCTTCTTGGCCTGTAAAAGTCAAACTCCAATTCAAAATATTAATTCCCTCTCAAAAATATATTTGAATTAAATGCAAGAGAGGAATTAAATATTAATTAAAAGCACATATAGGAATCGACTTGCCCAATTAAATCAATTTACCCTCAAATGATAATTAATTGGCTCATAAAATAAATCAATTTGCCCCTCATTAATTTGAGTTGCCCAAGATAAATAAATATTAATTTTAAATGCACAAGAGAAAGTTGATTTCCCCCAAATAAATCCCTTTAATCCAAGGGGAGTGGATTAAAGGATATCGACTTGCATTAATTAATTATTACTTGAAAAAGGGGACATTACAGTCCTCCCTTCCCAAGATTGTTGTCCTCAAGCAATTGCAAATTTGGATGCCCTAAAATTGAATCATTTTCCCATGTGGCATCCTCATATGGTAAATCCTTTTTACTTCACCAATATTCTCTAATATTACACGTCTTCTCAAATTCCTTTCACGTGTATCAATAATATGATTCCAGAATTAAAACCAATTTTCCTTCTTCATCTAAAGGAGGCAACTCTAGAGAAGGTGTAAACATGTTCCCAAGTGCTTTCTTAATACAAGAAACATGAAAGACATTGTGAATCTTACCATTTTCCGAAGTTCTAACTCATAAGCCATCTTACCCACCTTCCTTATAATTTTGTAAGGCCCATAGAAATGGCTTCAACTTTTCCTTGCCACTTTGTTTGAGTGTAGATTGCCTATAGGGCTGCAATCTAAGAAATACCCAATCACCTATCTCAAAAGACCTCACTTCTATGCTGATCCGCATACAACTTTTTCCTACTTTGGGCTTGTTGCAAGTTCTCCTTAAGTGCTTTCATGATATCAACACTTTGCTGCACTAAATCTTGTGCACTAGGCACTCTACTATCTGTCAACACCACATCCATGAAAGAATTAGCATCATAACCATAAAGTGCCTTAAAAGGAGTCATACCAATGGACATATGATGTGTAGTATTGTAACAAAACTCAGCTATATGTAACCATTTAATCCATGCAAACTGCTGCCCTGAAACATAGAATCTCAAGTATCCCTCAGCCCACTTATTCACTATTTCAGTTTGCCCATCAGTTTGTGGATGATAACTAGTACCCGGTGTGAGTTCTGTCCCAGTTAGACGGAATAATTCTTGCCAAAAAAGACTCATAAATTTGCTGTCCCTATCACTCACAATGTTCTTAGGCAATCCATGTAATCTGAAAATTTCTTTAAAAAACAAATCAACAATCATAGGGCCATCAAATTTAGTAGGAAGTGGATGAAAATGAGCATACTTAGTGAGTCTATCCACTACTACATACATGCAAGTCTTACCATTAACATTTGGCAATCCGGTAACAAAATCCATAGATACACTTTCCCATTTTTGAGAGGGAATAGGTAGGGGCTGCAAAAGACCAGCTGGAAAAGTGTGTTCATTCTTATTTCTTTGACATACAACACATTCTCTAACATGCTTAAGGACATATTTTTTCATACCTTTCCAAGCAAACCTTTCTCTTACCACTTTGTAGGTCTTGAAGTACCCTTGGTGTCCACTTGTAGGAGCGTCATGTGCAGATTTTAAAATCAGATTCTTCACTCTGATTTTGGGGTCAAATACACCCTCCCTTTGTAGAGTATGAGGCCATCTACCACCTTGTACCTTTCATCAATAATTACTCCTTCAATCACATCATTAGAAAACTGATTTTTTGCATATTCAAGAGTAATTAAATCCTTCCAATCAGCTGATATAAAAGATACAAAACAAATTTCTACTTCCCTTAGTGGATGATCATAAAAATCATGAGGTGTTCTTTTTGTCATACCTTGTAAAATGATGCTCTTATCACCTATCACAAACTTGAGCATTAGATTCTTATAGTTGAGGGTAAAATCCCCCAATGAGTGCAACCATTGTACTCCTAACACAAGATCCATATCCTCCATGTTAATCATATAAAAGTCATCAACAAGCTCATAATCATCAATAGAAATGGAAAGTTTGGGAACTTTCTTTGTGCATGACAAAATGAATCCATCTGCTATGGTAACATTAAATCCTTGGAATTCTTCAACATTCAATTCACAATTTGTTACCAACCTTTCACTAATGAAATTATGAGTAGCTCCACTATCAATTAGAATGATTACCTTTTGCTTGTGTAGCATACCTTCCACCCGGAAAGGAAGATATTTAGGAGTGCCGGAAAGGGCTGCCAATGTACCTTCTATTTCTTCTTCTTCTCCTTCTTGTATATGCTCATCCACAACCTCATCCACCACATTGTTAGTATTATCAAAATCTGAAACTAAATCAAAATCTGAATCAACAACTTCAATGAAATAGATTTGACCTTTACCCTTGCAATTATGACCTCTTGTCCATGGAGCCTTGCAATCAAAACACAAACCTTTCTTCCTTAATTCATCCCTCATGTCCTTTAGCTCGCTGTTTTGGGGCTGATTTCTATGTGGTGGTACATAGGGCTGATTTGGCCTTTTTGGGGCCTCTTTTGATGACCCAAGGGGCTGTCCCCCTTGCACTTTTGTGGGCTGCTGCAAATCAGACCTTGGCTGCCCTCTAAATCCACTTTTGGACAGCGAATGTGGAACATTAGAATACGCTGCCCTTTAGGCCCATAATCACCTCTATAAGCTGCACATTCCAAATCTAGAGCTTTAGTAATAGAATCTTGCAAAGTCATAGGATTAAAAGCTCTTACCAAACCTTTTAGAGGCTCCATTAAACCTTCCGTGAAGAGAACTACTAATCTCTTCTCACTAACATCTGTAACCATGACTGCAACCCTCTGAAAATTTGCCACATACTCCTCAACACTATGCATTTGTTTGAGTTGTGCCAACTCACGAAAGTGTAACTCCGGATCTTTCCTATCAAATCTCTCCATAATCCTTTGGCTAAACTCTTCCATAGTGTGGATTGAATCATGCCCTTGTGTGTGCATCCCATGGAACCACCATTCATGTGCCATACCCTCCAAATGAAGTGTAACAAACTTGAGGGCCTCTTCCTCATGCATGGGGTTAAGGGAGAAGTAGGTCTCCATCTTTTGCAACCAAGCTCTCACCGAAATTTGGCTAGATCCATCAAAACTAGGTAGTGAAACTTTCCCCAATCTTTGTTGGAGGTCCTTGGGGAGGTTGCTTATGGGCCTTCTTGGCCTTGGTGCCCATCTTCAAGGCACAAAACTCATCAAAAGTCAATATGGCCCTTGTGGCCGGATGCAAAGTACCATACTCAATGTTGCAAGATTCAATAGCCTCCACTATTGATGGTTCTTCCACCTCTCTATGGGTATCCTTGGGTAGGAAAGTGCCTTTAAAGAACTTGGGAGGAGGTTGTGTTGAGCCCCTCTCTCCACTATGTGAGCTCCCTCTCCATTGGAGTTTGGCGATTTGCCATTGCCCAATGCTTCCTTGATGAGCTTGGTCATTTGTTCACTCATAGTTTTTGAAGCTCCAAACCACAACTTTGCATTAACTCTTGTAGAACTTCACTTGATCCGAAGTGAAAGCCCCTTCATCCATTGTCACCTTATTTCTCCTTTTGTAATACAAAAACTTTTTGTTGCCCTTGCATCCACAAATGATCCCACAAGAATAGAGGAAAGAAGCTCTGATACCACTATAATATCCCCTTTTGGGATATTATTTAAATCTGCAAATTAATTTATCCAATCGAAGCTAGAAGGACTAAACCCTCCTAGTTCGACCTCAAATAACCCAATGTCAGCTTCAATACAACCCAAATGGGGTTGGAGTGAGCCGAGGTGGTGGGTTAGATGGGAGAACTAGTTGGAAATTAATCTTTTTAATTCAGAAATTAATTGCAGCAGTGGAAATAATTAAATTGCACCCAAACAACTAAAAACTTAGAAAATTCACAACTTCCTCAATACTCAATATTTTTCAATGAAATCAAGTGCAAATGAAAGTAGATATTTTTAGCTTTCCAAAGAACTATAAATCTGAATTTTCTGAACACTGTAACCACCTCAAATCTGATCCCAAAACTGAATGCAAGTCGCTAGGGTTAGGATTAAATGCATAAATTAATATTAGCCTATTTCCTTGCTTCCAAACCCTCAAAACATCATCACACATATATGAAATAATTGTTTAACAACAACTTGTAGATCTATCAAAACACTTCAAAATATGATGCCAAAATATCCTAACCCAGTCGATTCACCCAAATAAATTGCAACAATATGTATGAGCCCAAAAATGATTAAAACATGTGCACCACACTTGGAAAAATATGCTAGAACAAATCAGATTGTAATCCCACTTCAAGAGCCACTAAAACATACCAAAAATATCTCTAATGCAAGTCGACTTGACATAAAATAAATCAGCATAGTAGTAATAGATCATAAAACCGTAAAATCCTTGAATGAGCTCTATAAAACCATGCAAATATGCTTCCAATAATAGGCGCCACACATAGAATAATTATATCATGCAATAATTATCAATGCAAGCTTGGAAGGATCTCACACACTCCACAATAATGGTGGTGCTTAAAAACACCTTTGTTTGTGATCACAAATGGGCATACATCCCTCTTCAAGCATGAAGATAAGTTTATCAAACCGTCAACATGCCAAAAAGGGGACGCCACATCTTCTTTTATAGCTTTTGTAATTTGAATCTCCAATGCTTTCCCTCCAATTTTGGCGCCAATCTCTAGATAGGAGAGATAAATTAAAAATAGTCTTCTTGGCCTGTAAAAGTCAAACTCCAATTCAAAATATTAATTCCCTCCAAAAATATATTTGAATTAAATGCAAGAGAGGAATTAAATATTAATTAAAAGCACATATAGGAATCGACTTGCCCAATTAAATCAATTTATCCTCAAATAATAATTAATTGGCTCATAAAATAAATCGATTTGCCCCTCATTAATTTGACTTGCCCAAGATAAATAAATATTAATTTTAAATGCACAAGAGAAAGTCGATTTTCCCCAATTAAATCCCTTTAATCCAAGGGGAGTGGATTAAAGGATATCGGCTTGCATTAATTATCACTTGGAAAAGGGGACATTACATTTTACTAAAAGTTAATAGGTCAAAATCATAATGTCTAGAGTCAAAAGATTATGACAATTGCAAAGAATGGGATCGGAGTAAAATCATTCTTGACACTGAAGTAAGGCCTATTGTGGATTTTCGGATTATGACAAGTGTCATAAGGAGGCCTTGTTTTTGTTAAAATTTGTGTGTTAGATGATTTGATACTCGAGGTTTAGAGCACCACCGAGGCAAGTGTGTTATGGACTAGTTTGAAGAACAAGAATTTGACTTCGGAGAAAAGTCAGATTTTGTATGTGAAGAATTTGTTGTCAACAAAGATGCATGACAAGGGCCCTATTCGAACATCTTCTTCGGATGAAAGATCTCTAAGAGGAACTTGGTGCCATCAACAAAAAGGCGGATGATGATGACCTAGTTGCTCTTGTTTTGAACAATTTGATGCCCTCACACGAATCTTATTAGAATATAAGGCTTAGCTTTTATAATTAAGTCACTATTAGTTATGTATTAACTAAAGATTGGTTGTAACCTTCTCAACCATTTTGTAACTCTCTTGCATAATAAAATGACAGACACACAATCTACAATGTGTGTATTCTGATTTCTCTTCATTCCTTCTTTGTTCACATCTTCTAACATTGGTATTAGAGCCATTGGTGCTTGAAGAGGGGCGAGCTTGAGGAAGGCCCAAGAAATTTCAATAACCTCATGATATCCGAATCGAGTTTTCTAGTAAGGGCACGCAGATACAATACAAAACTTCCATGGATTAATGGAGAATTTTAGACAAAAAAATAAAAATACTGTCGTATGGTACAAATATAGATGCAATGCAAAAACACAACTCAAGGGCTTGGTATAGTCGTGATTTTGTGAGTGGCATCAAGGAGAGATACTTCCACAGAGAAAAACGTGAAGGAAATCAAGGGTTTTCAGTCACATCTATTTGTCTAGGGTACGGACTATACATTACCACTTTTGCGAAACAATTTGCCTACACGTAAATCGTGATTTTGGGCGAGGGCCCGGGTCTTACCTCTTGTTATAGTCTACTTATTCATGTAGAAGTTTTGGTAAGAGTTGAAGAACTGTTATAGTTATTGTTACAGCCAAAACAAACATAATAGTCATTCTCAATTTGTGGAAAAGGACCAGTCATTCAGGGCACAAGAGAAAAGTCACGAATCACGAGTTTACTATTTCAAAACCTTATCCGTAAGACCGGGTATTTATCTCGCATTCAATTTCTTTAATTTCGCCAAATTTTTTGTAAAGAGACTTTCCTTTTAAATAAAGAATTATTTTCTAATAATGAAAATTTCATTAGGCAAATGTTCGGACCTTCATTAGACAAATGTTACTGCAATCTAGATGAAAGACAAACCATATGAAGTTAATATAACCATTGTTGAAGATCCATTGGATGCTGGAAGTGGTGAAGAATTTGTTGATGAAGAATATGTATTTTAAAGAAGCCCCACACTTTGAAGACAAAAAGGGATCTAGTGTAGATGAAGCTCCGTATGGATGGTTGTCCAATAATTTAGGAAGTTCGTAATTTGAGAGTTTGGGGAGGTGGAATCTAGGAACTTGGGAACTCAACTCGGGAGCTACACCTTTACGAAATTTAGGAGGTAGTGTGATGGAGTTCTACCTAGTCAAATAATTGTTTTAAAAAAAGCTTATGAAGAATGTGCGGTTCTTTTTTTAGCTTAGTTGTTTTTAATTTTTGTTAGTGTGTTTGTTTTTGCTTTTTATATTGTAAGTCTTGAGATGGGGTATTAGAATACAAGGCTTACCTCTTATAATTAAGTCACTATAAGCTATGTATTAATTAAAGATTGGTTGCAACCTTCTCTACCATTTAGTAAATATCTCTTGCATAATAAAATGATGAACACACAATCTACAATGCGAGTATTCCGGTTTCTCTTCATTCTTCCTTTGTTCACATCTTCTAACATATTATTATGCAAGAGATAGTTACAAAATGGTTGAGGTGGTTACAACCGAACATTAATTACTGCATAACTAATATCGACTTAATAATAAAAGGTAAGCCTTATAATCTAATACCCCTTCTTAAGGCATATTATTCTGAGCAATATGTATTGTCCCTTTCGGGCTCAAATTTGAGGAATTTGGATTTCCCCAAAACCCTAATGGAACATTGCCAAATGATGACAACCACATGTAGAGAATCTGATTTTTATGACAACAATCTGATTTTATGCAAGAACTAGGGCAGCGACCTGTTTTAGGTCCACCAAACCCTAAGCGACCTAGGGTAAATTCAAATTTTTGCCTTTTCCACACACAAATTTTCAGGAAACATCAACAACATGAAACCCTTGATGAAGTCATGCAAAATAAATGCTTCAACCATAAATTACAGATTGCTGGAATTAATTAATGCTCAAAAACAGCTGAAACTTCAAAATTCCATATCTTTATAAATACTAAGAAAAATGCAAATGATAGCTCAAAATGATCACAAAAATTGCTAGCTATCCAATAAAATTAGAATCAAATTTTTCCAACCACAAAAACCCACTGAAAAGTGATCCCAAAATCTCCAAATGGGTAGATCAAGTTGGAAATGAATGTGGCAGCCCCAAAAAGCGTGCCCTAGCTAGAATTTGTGCCCTAACATTGATGGAAACCCTTTCCGTTTTGAAATTCTGAATTTTAAAGCCCAAATGTGACTCTGGATAAAGCCACCAATGCAACAAATGAGGGTTTTCGTCCCCAAGTGTTGTGACTATTGAGGGTTTTCGTCCCCAATAGGATCCAATGAGGGTTTTTGTCCTCAAAGGCTGAAAATGAGAGCTCAATGCTCCAATTTCCAAAAGAGAAGTATATAATTCACAAGATGATGATGCACAAATGAACCAAGCGAACCCCTTATATAGCTCATATGTGGTGCCAAATCTCTAAAACATGATCCCCATGAGGACCGACCTCCTTGGGAGATATGTTTCTTCTTTATCTTCAATCACACTCTCCAAAGACCTCCCCTCTTTATGGAAATTTACGTTTCTTTTTCTTTTCTTTTTCCCATTCCATTTTTTTTTATCCTTTTTGCCGACAAAAGGAATGAGTATTAAAAATATCTTTATATTAATAATAATATTAAGTTGTCCCTAAAATGGAGAATTGACCGCGGCCCAACTTAAAATATTATTAATTATTTTATTTTAGAAAAGGGGACATTACACAATGAAAAACCATGCATTCTTCGTAAGCTTTTTCTTTGAAAACAATTCTTTGACCAAGTAGAACTCCATCAAGTTGCTTTGTAACCTTCGTAAGGGTGTAGCTATCGAGCTGAATTTTCGAATTCCACCTCCCCAAATTCCCGAATTACTAACCTCTTGAATTATTGGACAATCATCCATGTTGAGCTACATCCACAATGCTCCATCAAGTTTTCTCATGATCCTTGTAGGGGTATAATTCCCAAAATCCACAAACTCCTTAACTAACTAGGCAAAAATCCATGTCGAGCAACATTGACACTAGATCATTTCCTGCCTTCAAAGTGTAGGGTTTCTTTAAAATATGTAATCTGCATGAGTGAATTTTTCACCCATTTGATTTGTCTTTGAGCTTTCCCTTGCTACAAATCCCTTAAGCGACTAGCTCATGGTCATCTTGTAGGTATGTTGCAATATCATGGTTAAAACCACGGTGGTCGATAAGTATACCGCTTTTTTTGACGAATTCTCCGATCACAACCATTATGAGGGCTACATTGCTTTCCCACTAGTGCATCTTCAGCTCTAGAATGAAACTAATTTCTATTGCATATTCTATCAACCCAAAAACATAGCTAAAACATAAGGCTTGTTGATAAGCAATGTAAAAATTTGTGTCTTTGTTGTTGGGTGTGCCCTTTAAAGTGTGTTTTTGTTGTCTCATGCTGTTCGAATCTTGTTCGAAATCAACAACGGCAAATGATGTTTGAAGTTGATGGCATTTTTATTATGTGACTTTGTGATTTTCCTTGATTGCAAAAAT